>DWAO01003383.1:0-14303 GCA_018230605.1 Heliconius congener | reverse complement strand
CCGCGCGCGGCCGACGCGCCGCCCGCCCAGCCGCAGTCCGCGCTCGCCCGCGCCCGCCGCGATGCCGCCCCGCGCCGCGCTCGCGCTCTGACCCCGCGGACACGCGACCACGAAACTGAATAAGTTCGACAAATCATCCTCCTACCTGGACCACTATATAGACGGCGCCGGTGATAGTTTAACGAGTTTTTCATTTTCTAGTACAAAATTCTATATCCTCGGTAGAGAGATGAGATTAGTATTTTTTAAAGTACAAAATATTGTAAAAATAACAGCGCTGTAGCGTCTATAGATTACCTTCTAATAAATACAGGGTCAGTTTTTATATGAATTCATTGTGATTGTAGTTTAAGTCGCCGAAACAATATAGCTACTCTTCAAACCGTTTAGATATTACTGGAATCATTTTAGGTAAGTCTTTTCTGCAACTCTAACAAGAGTTAGCTAAGTATTAACGGATACTTCACTTTATTAAAGTATCTAGAAACAACAAAACATACATATTTGTATAAATATAATGGACTTAAACTAAATACAAGTTCGCAAAAATAAGCTGTTGTTGCTGTTGCAGCTGCCGAAAGATGATTGCTGTCGAGTGTGGACAATGAGCATGGTTTGGACGCTGAAGCAGTCCTATAAATCACAATATGAGTGTCGAACGACAAGATTTCGCTCTTCGCGAACCACAAACTGTTTGTGACGCCCCTAACAATGTAAATTTAGAACCAACGAATGCCGATCGTAAATCGAACGCTCTGCGATTGTTTTGAATGTAGCAATGAAATGTAACAGTGCCTAAGAGTCGATGAGCGCAGCCCGCGCCGAAAGTAAGATTAATAAGGGTTTCTACGTTCGACGATTTCGTATTTGCAGCTGACTAAACATGTATTTGTCTCGATCTCATATTAATATACTAAATGTTTTTTTGATTTAATAATATAGATTTATCAAAAAATCCTATAATTCTGCAGAACAAAACTTCTATTAGTAGGCTTTTTATAAGAATTATAGTCCGTTAAGTCCACGCTAACAACGAACTTAAGCAAAACGCCATAAGCTTAGCTTTAAGTGTGTAAATAAAATAAATAATACATAATTAAATATGTGAAAAGTCATTTATCCTCCTGAACATCTAAAATGAGAAAATTTTCTCACACATATACTACACTACTTAATTTGCAGTGTATAGTTATATCATATGTGCTTTCGGCGTATGGGAATAAAAAAAGAAAAACTAAAACTTCACCTTATCTCTTTTATCATATGAACAATAGTGAAAAAATTACATATTCTGTTCGTATATAATTTAATTTTATCATCTAAGTTGACGCAAAAGTAATCTCAGAGATTATTTTTATCTCGTATACAACAACAAAATCTTATATTTTAAAGATAATATACAATCTACGTAGTACATTTTTTGCTGAAAAATAAAATACTTATTCACAGCCAAAAATACTTTAAAAACTCAAAAAATACCACATATTTTTCATCGTTAAAAACAAAAAAAAATGTAATACAAGTTTTGCATAAGAACAAAAAGGCACTAAATCATACTCGGGCTTTGTTGAGGAAATCACAAAGGAACTATGCTAGCCTACTTTTATAATGCGTGGGGCTAACGGTTCAAATCCCAGAAAAGGTAACAATAATGTAGTATCTTGAAGATTGCGCAAGATTTTTGGTCAATTGTCAATTTCGTCGGGGTGGCAAGTGAAAGCGACTCTTATTGTAATTTTAACAAGCGGAACCACCCGCCATTATTTAAATTGTATTGAAATCCACATACCTTTAAAATTGTTCTAATATAATAGGTCTAGGTGACGTTCGCTTGCAACAAGTATAAATATTTCTCAAAACGTGTTTCGTATAAATGGATAATAAAAATATACTTCTTCCTACAGAAAAATGAATACTTAAAAGTTTTTTGAGATATATGAATATTCATTTCAGTAATAAAATGTTTTAGAATACAAGTGAGGTAATGATACAATATACTTATGAATATATTGAATTATAATAAATTGGATCATAAACTTATTGATTAAAATTAATAGAAATAAATTTGAATAGTTGTATAACATGTATATATTTAAGAACTCATAAATTATTCTGCGTTAAAAGTTTTCTTGAACGTCTAACGGTGTTTTAGTGTTGTGTAACCGCCATTGACAGGCTCCTCGCCATGACACCGTTGACTGTTTAGCTCATCGGCGTTCATATTCTTGGTAGAATATATACATATAAATATTTATGATTAAAATAATTATATGTGAAGTATCTTAGAAAAATACTGTCTTTATTTTTTTCTGCTTCACGTGTAGCCGTTGGGAACCTAGTGTTTATAAGTAAATAACGTTTTAAATATTTTACTTTTTCGAGTGGGAATCGAACCGATAATCTGTCGCATTTACAGTCACACGCTTGTGTTCCTACGCCACGACAAGCTTTAATTTAAAAATGAAACATCAATAAATAAAAAATACCTTCTTACTTGCTTACTATTTAGGTACATTTTAGGTTATATTTTTATAACTTTTTTTTTTTTTAAACTGTTTACTAAAACATTTAGATGATGATGATTTGTACCCTTACAACAAATTTAAAAAAATCCTTTTAAAAATGACCATGACAATGGAAATACAAATCATAACTTTAAAATATAATCAATTTTAATACTCCGTGACTAAACTAAAAAAAAACATAAGAACGAAATGTCTTAACACTAGATTTCCTCTTTCTACTCTACTGTATTCCACAAAAAAGGCGTAAAACCAGAAAAAAAACCCCCAAAAAAACCAACAACAACAATTTCACACGATTTTCATAAACAATAACGTTGAAAGTTTCAGCAAAAACATTGATATCACCACACCGCACTGCTAGTGCCATTTGCGTTTGAGTGCGAAATAAATCATTCTCGAAACGAGTAATTAAAACACTGGACTGGCGGCGGTGTACGCCGTTTTGAATGTACGCGTGGCAGTGAGCGATGCAAAAACACGGTTATATTGCAATATGAATAGTGGAAAATTGCTATTGGAAAAGTAAAGCTCAAGCGTTTTTATTAATTATGTTTTTTGGTATTTCGTAGATATTTTTTTGTAAGTTTTGTTTGTAAATTGTCAAAGGTAGAGATTAAGAAAAGGAAGTCTATTTTCTAGAGAATACTCAGTTTTTTTTGTCGATCGAAATAAAAAATGTATGTATGTGTGTATGTGTATAATATGTGTGTTGTCGAACTAAAACACTTAACACCGTTCCATTTTTAAATAGTCCAGAGAAATTAAAATATTTTAAATGTGAAATTTACAAATACCTGTGTATATTTGTGCATTTATAAACTGCGCCGCACATAATAATAAAAAAATATACAAATTGATTGCTTGTAAACATTATATGGCTGTTATCTAAAACTGGCTTTTAATTTAAAGACTTAGTCTCAATCAAATTAAAACGATGACTAACTATGATTAAATTAAAATATGTAATAAAAAGATTTAGTTTTTTTTAAATATTTTTGGTATTAATTAATCGTTAAATATAAATAAAGTATATTAATAGAATCGCTTCAGATTTCATGCTTTTGCCAAATTGTATTGCGTTTCAAATTGTAGGAAAACGATGTAAGAATATATAAACAAACCTTGATGAAAATTTATAAACCTAGTGTTAAGTCCGTCGAAATTTCATGACATTGCGATTTAAGTAGTTAAACTTCACACTATGTCTACCACAGGAGGAAAATGAAAATAAATTAAGTATTATCATTTCCCCGAATCGGAATGGAACCTACAACCCTAGCGTTTCAGTCAGACATTGAACCCACTGCTAAAAAATCATTCTTAAAGCTCATCTAATTAAAATAATCTAGATTTCTAATTTTCTTTCATTGTAAATGTACGTCTTTTAGTCAATCATCAATAACTTTTGTTTACAAAAAGAAATATTTACAAAAAGCTGTTTAATTTATTTTCCTAAACAATACCGAAGCGATAAAAACGGGCAATTAAAAACGAATCGCATCAAAACCGGTAGATCTCGATCGTTAAATAGAATGATGCTGTGGCGTGAACTAAGGTGTCAGCTATCTAAGGATAGATCGTATAACAACTGATTACTGCTATAATCTCATTAAACCAATTAGCGTCAGTGGTTTTATAAAGGAGTTAGTTGTTAGTGATGCATATGTAGGTCGTAAAGATTTATTTTACGACCTTTTTCTATGGAGAATGTCTTTATTATATTTCAAAGTAGGCATAGCGTTTGCATGTAAACGCGATTATTTTCTTCGGACAACCAAGTGCTCTCATAAGAATCCGTCTTTTCTTTTTGAGGTACGATACTCTAAAAATGAGGATGTAATGATAGTAATTAAAATGTATGAAAAACTAGTTGTAAGTTCTAAAATAGATATTTATTACATTATCTTTTTTTTATTTTCATTTATTTTGTTAATTTTTACACATCACAATTTTTTTGTGGAGCTGGCTGAAAGCATATACTACACTGAACTTCGCTTAAAGAACCCACCTAAACTAAACATCTGAACTAAATACTCTCTCTCGACTCTAACAACTTCAGAGATATATGTATTTTAATATTTTGTATTATGTAGTAAAATTCAAACGAAATTTAAACCCATAACTGCTGAGTGCAGTAGAATATAAACCAGCAATACCACGACGATATTACCGGTGGTATGCGCAACAACCACTTAATGAAAATTAAAAGTTAAACGATTATAATATTTTATTAACAGGAAATTGTGAAATTCTTACTAAATTGAACTCTAGTTTGGATATAATAATCTTTTAATGTTACACAATTAAACTCTTAACTATTCCTATTTAAATTCAAGGGCGCATAAAAAAAATTTTGGTGATTCAAGTAGGTAATCTAGTTTGACATCCTCAATAAAACAAAGGAAATGTTAGTCAATCTGTACGATTCTGTTGACATTTAAAATGACTTGTTTCACATCGATATTCTTATTCAACTTGATCGAAGTTGGTTGCCTATAAAAAGTTAAGGTTGTTAGTAAAAAATATATATATTTATATCAGCATTGCTACGTTAGCCTGTAAAATTTTGTATTTATATTATTATAAATATATTATAAAAACGATGTAATTCGTCTCTCATTGCATTTTAGATACCGATCAAAACGAAAAAATGATATGATTTTCAATAGCAATACCTTTATAGTAACTATGGAATTCGAACCAACAACCATCCTGTGGAATGCTGCTCGTATCGTCACAGACTCACTATATTAATAAGTTTGTAGGTATTTGTATATATTTATTATGTAGTCATATTATTAACCGACTAAATAGACATGCGTTTTCAGAGAAACATTTAAATGGAAACGGCCTCTGAACAAGCTGCTCTCGTTCCCAAAATAAATACGGAATTACCGTGCATTTCATCCACATTTATAGCCAATTAAGCAAACTTTAGTTCTATCTAGCCGTATCTACAGGCAACACTTTCGTGTAGTACATCGCGTGACTATACACGGCGATTCTTGTAGGGAACAAGTGTTTTTAAATCAATGTTAAACTTGCTTTTGGCCTAGTATAAGGCTAAGTTAGGTTCATCCAACAGTTTGATAAGCTTAAAATAGTATAGTATATGTTAAAAATCTGATTCACACTGTATCCCGCACACAGCAGGGTAGGCAGAGGGAACCTAGTGTTAAGTCACTCTGTTCCCTACTTTCTGCGCAATTCTAGAGGCATTGGTTGTTGAGTGGCAGGACTCAACGCCGCGTTTTCCCTTGACACCAGACCGAAGAAATGGAAATATAAATTTAAGTAAATTTGGTATAAATTGTTGATTTTAGAAATGTAATCTAGCGATATGTAATCTGGAGGTATACCAAAATTTAATTAAAATTATGTAAAAATATTAATTTATAATTTTACATGCTTACACTATCAAGATCAGCCATGCATGTAGGCCAAACACACCAACGAAATATTGTAGATAAAAAGAAATATTTCTCATAGTATAAGTCATTTTGTATATTATTATAAATACTCTACTCCCGTAGCTCATTCACTCCGTTCTCTCCGGCCCCGCTAAAAGAAGCGAAAAATTAAAACAAAAACAACAAACTTATTCACTTTACAAAAATATTTTTCAATTTAAAAATTATTTATATCAATTGATCAACGATCTCATAGTAAACATGTTGTAAGTCCCAGGATCTGACGTACGTACGTTTCGTGGCGATCAAGACATTTATGACGTTGATATTTATGTAGTATGTCCGGTTAATGTCTTTATAAATTCCCTCTTTTAAATCACAGTCAGTATCTGTTTGTTTGTACAAGATGGTTTGTAGCTCATTCTGTTACGTTAATATTGAGATAATATGAAGTTTATTATGTTAATCTTTCATTTTCATATACTTTAGAGATAATAAATTCTATACAATAATATTAGGTAAAGAAGATTATAGTTATTCGCCTAGTAATAGTTGGTGATAATATAGCTTTTATCACATTAAATATGTTAAGCTTAGAGGCCTTCGAGACACGATGTTTGACTGGAAACCTGATGGTTATAGGTTGGAGCCACATTGGGGAACAAATCACTTTAATTTTTGGCTTTGGTAACAAGACAAACCGTGATGGTTTGAGATAGGGTCGTGCATAGAGAACGGAGTGTCTTAACACTAGATTCCTTCTGCCTACCTTGCTATATGTAGGATACAGAACGAACCTAAAACAATCGATATCTTTTTATAATTGTGTATGTAATCATATTTACGTCACTAATGCTTAAACTACAATTGAAAAAAAATAAAATTCTAATCCAGTTCTTAAAACAAATTATATTACTACTTCCAGTAATAAAACCGGTTTAAATTCATTTAAGTGTTATGTTAATCATTATTTAATTACGCGCTTATTTCAATTTTAGATCAAACTCCTTTGGACACATAAAAATATTTTTATAGAAAAAATTTACTATTTACCAGATAAAGATAATTTAATTACAATTTATTATGTAATTAATAGTGTAATAAACTCATCGTGTAGCTGCAATATAAAAAAAATGTATTACAAAAAAAAACTGATATCGTAATATGTTGTAGATATATTTTAAATATACTTTTAAAGAAAAGTTAACTTTAATTATATCTTAATGTTTGTTAGCTGAAAATGGAACAAATTTTAAGTTTCTTCTCAATTTTCTATCATTTTCGTGAGACTTTCCGTCATGGATGGTGACGGAACACAACGCTGCGCTTTGTCGTACCTGAATAAGAAATAAAAATAAATTTTTCTTCCTATTCTATTTTCTCATTAATCAATCATATAAAACAAGAATTGATAAACTGAAAAAGAATATAATTCTTTTGATAAGCAAAATTATAAAGAATGTTGTTACATACAAAAACTAATTTATAGTGATACCTTTCAATATGAGTGTTATTGATAATACTCATACAAAAATTCATTAATTCGCCGTTCGTTGCCTATATGGCAGTGAAATCCGGTCTGGAGGTGCGATCTGTATAAAAACGTGCGACGATGTCGAGTTGCTGAGTAAGTATATAAAAGTCTTGTGATCTTTCAGTTTATTATTTATTACTACTTCTCTAACCAAGCTATAAGTAATGGATTGTAAATATATAAGAAAATGTCTTAAAATTTATTGAATATTAAATAAATAATGCGATAAGTTGTTTAATCAAAAATTAAACGAAATGCCTTTTTTAATTCGGTAGGTACTTACTAACTTAAATGTTTTTTTTCTTAAATCAAAATATGAGAAATGAGCGAAGATAAACACACAACAATTAATTTTACACAATTTTACATGCACAAATCTGTGTTTTATTTATATACATATTATTATTTTCTTATCTATTTATTTTTCATATATATTAAAATCTACGTTTTTCATGTAATTCTCACTCAATTCGAAGTTTATAGAGACGGAGTTTTTGGCAAAGTTTTATATACAACGCTGCTCAATCCCGCCTGTTTTCTATGCGGAGCGCGGTCCGTTCTGATTTTGTAGGACGTCGACACCGAACTCGAAATATATTAGTAGATCTAACCCTACCAAGTAAGGCTTTTAAATCGATATTTTATGAATTACTTGTTGCGATTCACGGTGTGTTAAGATTTATGTATTAGTAGTACAATATTTTGTTTAGTTAAAACAAAATAAATTTTTTTAACGTAGTTAATATACCAATCTTGTTATCGATATAAATATTGTAATTGGTTAATATAATTGTATGAAAATGACTACAATTCTATATAGAAAATAACTACAAATGCTTCTAACAAAACCAGAAATACCAAATAAAGATACAGAACACGTTTCCACAGTAAAATTGAAAAATATAACAAAATGAATTTAGAAATAGAAACCCAATTTATAACATTATAATTAAATTTTCTTATAAATATAAAAAATTTATAAAAAAAAAAAGTTCTCTTTTAAATTAAAACATCTGCTCTACACGTAACCACCTATATAGAAACAACAGACCGACGGAATAGGAAGTAGGCGGTCAGCGTTATCATTTCTACGATCGAGCCCAACTTTAAGTTATTAATATGACTCATCAAATTAGCAACTAAATTACTCGACAACAAGCTTCGAACATCTCTAGTTCATTTATAGCGCTATCTCTGAAATCTGCGACTGCATATTAAGCATTTAAGATGGCTTGTATGAAATTTTATATTTTCCTTTTATCTTAATTAAATCTTAGTATTTTTTAATGTAAACAGTGTATCAAATGTACTATGTATGAATTAATAATTAATGATTTCGTTTTAATTTAATTTAATTCGCGTGTTCGTGTCGCTGTTTTTTTCACTATTGGTATTAGAAATAGATTGATAATTTTTTATAGATTAAATAGAGTGATAATTGATTTTGTATTCGTTGTAAGGAGTTAGTCAATTTTATATGTAAAAAGATTATTTAAGGCTTATATTATGTTAATAAGTTTTTGTCAAATATAAGTTTTTGTCAAAGATACTTCTCAAGAAACTTTCTAAATTGACATAAAATTTTGCAAAAGTTCTAGGATATCTTTTTAGAAAATCCAACTTATATTTATGTCAACTGAATGACCATTCATTTAGAAATGCAGTAAAAAATATTTTTAAATTTTGGATTCAGTATAAGAAAAGCCTTCATTCGCTTACGAACTGTACGTTTCAATGAGAACTGTGCGTTTCAATGAGAATGTTTTATTCAAAATAAGAAGTTATATGCTTAATTTTTTGAATGTAAAACAGTTTACCACCAGTTCACTTTACTTTAAACTCAATAAAACATCACACAATCAAATATATAAAGCTGGATAAAAGAATATCTAAATATACTAACTACATCTCAATTTATTCATTATTCATACAAAATTTAAATTAAAAGACCAACTGTAAGATTTAGTTCAACAACCCGAGCCACAAAAGCAGTTGTAAACAAGTATTTTTGAGACATAATTATGATATACAAAACAGGATATTAACACGAAATAATTAGTACAATTATCGTCGATCTTAAACGTATTCGCTGTCTCATTTCGATATAATAAAGGCGCTATCATTAAAGACGTTTAAGGTATTTGATGTACCGGTAAGATTGCAATTCGTTTTTTGCGATCACATGTCACTATAAATGTTCGTGTAGCTAAACAGATTACAGATCATGTCTTGTTCAAACAATAATACAATTAGAGGATTATTATAATTAATAGTCGATTTAAATAATTTATTATATGCTTACTTCTAAAATTTTAAAGAAAGTAATATCACAAACTAAAAGAAAAATCATTTATTTCTTCATTTCTAACTATAATATAAGATTTTAAGAATAAACTGACATTCTTCGAAGCCCATATGATAAACCCCAGTAGCGGTCTGTCTGTCGACTTTTTCCAGTGCCCTAATGCGATCTTATCATAAAGGCGAAGGGTCGGCACTTTGCCACTTAAGAGGACCTATTTATATCCATACACAAACGACAGATTCGGACCACAACATCTGCCTGTCTTTTATATATATATTTATAATATATATAGATACCGTTATGTATGAATATGGGCTTTAAATGTATAGCTGTAATAATTCATATAAACTAGTTTAATTGAAATTAAATAATTTTTTAAATTAATTTTAATTAATTTTACAAATTTCATTTCAAGAAAAAGGATGTGACTTGAAATAATATAAAACAATATACAATAATTATTAAATGAACAATGTCAAACGGAGTGTCTAGGTTCTCTCTGGCTACCCTGCTGTATGCGGGATACAGCGTGAAACTGATAAATAAAACAAGCATAATTCCCTAGAAACGACAATCGTATAAGCACTATGTAAAAAAAACTAAATAAAGAATATTTATACAATAACATAAATATATATCTAATATCATAGACCATTCATTTATTAAAGCCAGATGTAAAATAAGCAATTAAGTATAGTGAATGTGCCTCTATGATAGATTTGGACGTTTATCGTAAGCATTAACTCCCATTCGGGTGATTCGTCCGTCTAATTTAAATAAGTAATAAGGGGTTCCCTCTTTAATAACTTTATTTTCAATGTTTTTTGTATGTGTGCTCATTTGAGGTTTTGTTTGTTCCAGGTATGTTTGTAATGAAGTCTCACCGGTGAAGAATAATCGTCAGTAGGGTTATATGATATATGGGTATAGAGGTTTTGTGGAAATTTGGGAATCTAGTATCTGTTTAGTGTCAGTCAGTTCAGTTTCTACTAGCTTTACTCGAGACGAATTTTCTTGTTTAAAAATTCTGCTTATAATTGCTGATTTTTAAATATTAAAGTCACATTTATAGATACGTATAAGTAAAAAAATAGGCACAAACTCACCAACAAAAGCAGCCATTACAAAAATTTTCAAAACAAAATTTTGTACAATAGAAAAGAGCGGAATCCGTTGCGCAAGACGCTCTCAAATCCCTCAGATACGGAACTGCAACGGTAAAAAGTGTTGAACTTTTCACAAAACACCTCAGGTACTATAATACCATGTAATACTAGTACCGTTTATAGAATGGCAGTCTTGAACGTGTGAAATAGATATAGGCGTTTGCAACGAGTGCGGGCGGGATGGATGTATGCAACTCGCTTTCGCCCCGATTCTTAGAGCTCAGCTGTCTGCCCCGAGCTGATGTTTGAAACACGGGACAGGCGGGGCTTAGCTACAAATCACTCAATGTCACATTTTGACATTTGAGATATTAGGTCTTTTTTCTATATCTCCACCACCTCTACTCTAGATACTCTATAAAATATAATGTACGTTATTCGTATATTGAACACTTTAATATATTATGTACGCAGAAGTTGTTTTAATTTATATATTTTTTTAGTTAATTTAATTGTGGATAGTAGTTTATCTATTTATAGCTACTCTGTGCAACTATTAAGTGTTCTCTCGCCTCATGACAACAGCCATAAAGTTTACGATGCCATGTTAAAATTGTGGAAATGCATTTCTAAATCTTCAATTCTGTCGAAGGATGTATCTTAAGGCGAAGGGTACCTATTGGTTTATTTTCACAATACTGGTCTATTAGTTTTAGGAAGTACCTATAGACTGCATAAGTACAGATGTACAAGTTGCTCTGAGTAATGTATATCCTACAACAATCAAAGATAAAGCCGAAAACCTCTATATGAAGAAAATTTTGTAAATAATAAAAATGTTGTGTAATTAAACTTTTAATTATTATCCATAATAACAATTTAAAAAAAAACAAGTCCTTAAATACGATAAATTAATTTATCAAATTACTTTCTAAAAATGTTCCTAAGTTTATGAATAGCAGTTTAAAAATTAACATTTAATTAAAAAAAAATATAAAATAATTCTAAGCAACACTTAAACATATCTAGATTAAAATAGTATAAAACTTAAAACTGTAGCTACAAAACGCATTCTTAAAATTTTCTATTTTACTTGCAAATGTATTTAAAAGCTAAGACCCAACACGTGCTAGACAACAATGTGACCAACATTACGCAAAGTGTCCAAATAGTCTCCAGTTCATCTTAAACAATGAAACAACAATAAAGAAATCATTAATTTTTCTTAAAATCCGTAATTTAAAACCGCACGATCTTCCCGTTGCTCACCCAAAACAGTAGAGCTATAGAAATACTTTTACAAATTAAATTCCACCACTTAAAATAAACTCTATTGGTTTGTAACTAGGTATATTTTGATTGAGCATAATTTGAACTAAAATTAAGCTTCACGCATGCTTTACTGAATTTTGAGGTTTTTTTGTTCATATTCTAAACAACACTTAAAATGAGTAGATAATAAGCAATTACGACGTCTTGTTATTGTACAATTCTATTTTGTTCTTTGCAATTCTCAAATAATTTATGACGCAGTATACTATGGAACAGATTTCTTTTGATTTTCGTGGATAATGATTTTTTTGTCGCTCTCACAAATCCAGACAAAAAATTAAGCTAAAAAACACATAGCTTTTTTAAAATTTTTTTTTTAAATGTTAGCCAAAAGGCCAAGAACGCTGAGCTGTCCTTCTAAACATCCTTTTATAACGGACATACTCGATTGATATCACAAAAATCGATCCATATAATATAATGAGAAACATCTAAATGATTCATTATTCGACCTTGTTTATTAACTTAACTGAATTAAAAGGTTATTTTTTTAAATCGATGCTATACATAATCGATATCTCTTAATAGACACGTTTCATATATTATTTTGCATTTAATTTGCGTAGGTAGATACCCAGCTAGGTATACGTTGCTGTATCCGGGTAATACCTAACTAAGACGTAAACACGGCTGACGAAGGTTGTCTAATATAGTCACCCCCCGTAGCGTTAAGACGGTGTGATGGATAGCCACTATATTGAAAACCAATAGGTATTCCATAGTGTGTGGTCGCAAGTAATTTGATGCCACTTAATTTGATGAAATTCAATTTCTTGTTTCTTACATATTGATAGAAATAAGGTTGAAGCGGTTATAGTACAGTTGTTTCTGACTGATGGTTGTGGGTTCGAATAATTGCTTTCAAAACGGGTATAATATGAAAATTATTAAAATAAGCAACGGTTTTAATAAACAATCCATCACTCAACTATAGTTCTAAAAAGGTATGAACGAGACATACCTATATGGCAGTAAAAAGTTCACAATTGCATAATTTAAACAGACTTAACCACAATTTGTTAGCTACTCAAGTACTTATTCCTTTTTATGTCTCTATAAAACGTATTGAAAATGCAAATATTCATGTCATTTTTTACCTAAACAATACGCTTGCACCTTACGTTGTAAAAAGCTATTATAAATTCATAGTATAGTTCTTATAAATTACATTAGACCCATCTTATCATTTAGCAAGCACCTCGATGGGTCTTATTCAATTATATCGACTGTAATTAAAGCGTTAACAATATTACAAATTAAAAATAACAACCCGCTCACCTATAATAAATATGTTTCGTAACAGTATTATCGTCATAAAATACCTGGCTGTTTTACGATCGCTTTGAATTATTTAGTAGTGCGTGTTGTGGTCATGGGCCTGCTTAGTCTCGCTATGTTAACTTTATGATGCCTCAATCATTGTAAAAGCCGACGAATAGACGATCAACGTGTATGGAACTTAAAATTTAAACCGCTATGGTTCACATTCAAACAGTTAATTAGGCTCAATTGAATAAGATTATGAAATTTGCGTATCGTCTTACTTTATAGTGGCAACATTCGCTTTGGTTACACAATAATATAATTAATCTGTTTCTGACTATTTATAGAAGTAACCAGTCCGCGTTCAGCCACTTGCCTCACTCATATGGTTGTGTGCAAAATTTCATTAAGGTCAGTGGGGAGCTTGAGACATTTAATCTAGTTCGTAACTGTAAACGAACTGGGTTAGATACGAATACTGGCATGTGTGAATTTGAATATTAAATAATTATAATAAAAGATAACGTTAATTTGAGGAACGAATATATATAGCTTCCTCTGTGACATTTCCCAGCCAATAACTGTTTTTTGTACGACAATAAATAAACAAATTTCCGCATTATATAGTTATGAAAGGTTAATTTATTTAAGTATGTCATTATGTATTTCCTTTGTGGTGATATCATACATATATTAATCTACTATTTATAATAAGTGATCGTAAATTAATGTTTACACGATTATATTTATT
Source organism: Heliconius congener (assembly GCA_018230605.1). NCBI lineage: Eukaryota > Metazoa > Arthropoda > Insecta > Lepidoptera > Nymphalidae > Heliconius > Heliconius congener. The sequence continues at coordinate 77 of DWAO01003383.1, read as the reverse complement.
TGCACACGTTATATTTAAGAGGCCAGTCGTGGCACAAAGTGTGACTGTAAAACCGACTGGTTGTGGGTTCGATCCCC
>DWAO01003382.1:0-14303 GCA_018230605.1 Heliconius congener | reverse complement strand
CCAGTCGGTTTTACAGTCACACTTTGTGCCGCTGCGCCACGACTGGCCTCATATAACATTAATTAATAATAATTCATTCTTCCGAGCGGGAATTGAACACACAACCGTCGCGTTGCAGTCACATGATTGTACCACTCCGTGTAAACCGCCTCAGTAAGCTCTGTGATGTGAATGATTCTCACACAAAAAGAAAAACAGTTTCGTATCACTCATATTACCGGATATAACGATGAAATTATTAAAAAATAAAAGGCGTAAAATAGTAAAATTAGTAACGTAAATTCTTATGAAGCAAAATGTAAACAAAATTTCTCAATCTTTTATTTCTATTTAATTTTTGTAACGAAGGGTTCCCAAACATATTTCTATAATATAATATGATAAAAAAGGTTGTAAGTAATGAAATATAAAAAAAAAACTATTTTAAAAAAAGGTCCTATGATATTGCGTTTAGGTGTTTTTACATGTCACCCATATAATAAATAATTATTAAAACTTAAGAAATAATTTTAGTCATTTATCATATGTTTTCAATTTCTAATAACTTTTACGTGGTGTAAATTCTAGAGGCATTGTTATTGTAACAGTAACCATTTTATTGTTTTTGTACTTTTTATCTTAACCTTTCTTACAATATATAAATATTATGATACTAAAAAATTTTTTGGTTTTGAGTCTATTCACCCCGTCAATTTTATTCACCCCCTTTTTGCCAGTAGTGTGTTTTATCAGTATGTAATCATCTTTTAAATATATATATATTTATATATGGGTCATTGTTGGTGTTTGACACTTGTGTCAATTTATAATTCACGGTATAAATTTTGTGTAAATTTTTCTTATTGTCCTCATATTCGCGTACGTTGAAACTGGGTTTTAGTATATATCGAAGGCTAAAATAATTCAAGTATTGTTAAAAATCTTTATTTTTTAAAGTATTTGCTGTTCTAAAAAAATCCTTGCAACATTAGAAATAGTTAACTAAAGTGACTAATGTAATTATTTACCTCTTCAGTAGGGTTCTTTTGTTCCTAGTGTAATCGTCAAATATATTCAAAATGCCTATTTTATTCAGCGTTATTGCTCGCGGTACCGTAGTTTTAGCTAAATACGCTTCATGTGCTGGAAATTTTACTGAAGTGACAGAACAAATTCTGTCCAAAATACCACCCCACGATGATAAACTTACCTATTCTCATGGAAATTATTTATTTCATTATATCGCAGAAAACAAATTAGTTTATTTTTGCATTACTGATGATGTAAGTACACTCACTATATTTAATGTTTATTTTACTATGGATATATAATATTCATTATATTAATGGACAATTTTGTATTCTAGAAATTCCAGCGTTCGAGAGCATTTCTTTTTTTAAATGAAATTAAAAGAAGATTTATCTCAGCATTTGGGGATACCGCCCAAACTGCTATTCCTTATGCTATGAACAGTGAATTTGCTAGAGTTTTGGCTACTGAAATGAAGCATTACAGTGAATCCAGAGACTTGGAAACAATATCAAGAGTGCATGGAGAGTTAGATGAGTTAAAGAATATTATGGTCAAAAATATTGGTTAGTACTTATTACTCTTCTCTTATTCAAACTTTATTTAGCCTCTTATTGTTGTCCTGTCATTCATTTCAATAATCTTTTTTTTAATGTAACCATAGATACATGTAAACAAAAATTCTTCCTTTGTTATTTGTTTTCATATACATTACAAATAGATAAGACAAATGTAGTAAACAATTATTATATGGGAATCATTAAATAAGAAAAACTTAAAACAAGGAGCAGTGTCTAACTGTAAATGCTTTGCAATTTTTGAAATAAATAAATAGTAAATGAATTATTTTCATTATAGGGGAAGTGGGGAACAGAGTGTCTTAACACAAGGTTCCCTCTGCCTACCCTGCGATGTGCGGGATACACCGTGAAGCAGATTTTTATTTTCATTATCTTACTCTGGTAACAAAACAAAGCACTGTGTTATCTCAAAAAGTGTGCATAAAGAAAGGAAGGGTTTTGATACTAGGTCTCTTCTGCCTACCCAGTTTTATACAGCACACATTATGCAGTATCGTTCTTTTTTATTATTAGATATAAAATCAATTTACATATATCATATTACCTAGCAATGTATGCTTGGTAATAAATGTATTTTGGGTCTTTTCTTTTGAATTATGTCATGTAATATCATATTAAAGCTCTTAATTTTAGGAGTCCCTCCCACCCCTTTGGATGGGTGCCCCATCCAATATATATATATGTATGTAGTAAATTCCATGTTATTGCATATATCAATTATATCTATATGTACAAGTATATCTTTATATACAAGGTCTTTACCTTGAACCACAAAACTTAACTACTGTTATTACAGTTCAAATTAGATGCAGTTTTCTGTTGTTAGCTTATTACTTTATAGACTTATAAATTATACAATTTATTATTTTTTAATTCTATATATATATTTTTAACCACTATATTAATATAATAGATAATTTCATCATTTGATAGAATAGGAAAAATCTAAGTGAAAGCAGGTTTATGCTTTTTTCTACATAGAGTAGTGACAGAGTGAACTTTATGTCAAACACTGTTTTCCATTTTCAGCCTTAACACTCAGTTCCTTTCATCTACTCTGCTATATATGGAATACCACATAGAAATAAATAAAAATATGTTTTAACAATTTTACACATTGTTTTAATCAACATATTTTTTTCTATTCAAAATTAATCAAAGCCATATGTATCCTAATATAATAATAATAATAATAATAATAAATAGCAAACTTGTTAATATTACATTCAAATTCCTGTTATCTAGTTTAGTTCATATCTTATCATAATTAATGAATGAACAGTATGAAAACCAAGAGAAAATCTTTTTTCATTATTAACTGTAATTAATTACTAACATATTTTTATTTAATTAAATGTTTTTACTCATTATTGTGTAGTGTGATAAGTTAAATTTGAATTACAAATTTTATTTATTCATAAGTATAGTATAATGGAAATATAAGCCACTAAATATATTAAGAAGGTCGTTTCGGAGCTGGGGAACATGTGTGTGACTGTAAACAAGACGATTGTGGTTTCGATTTCTATTCAGGAAAATGAAGAATTTTCCGGATTTAGATTTTGGCAGAAAGTGGAAAACGGAATGTCTTAATTATATACTTAAAATTACATTCAATGTGAAGATAAAAAAAAAAAAAAGATATGCACTTCAGGTCAATCTTGGTGCAGTTTGACAGTCTGATTATAGTGTGTGTAAATATAATGGTAGTTTGTATGATTCTCATTCTGAAGAGTGAATTATAGTTTTGTTTACCTGCTCTGGCAAAAAATGAAAGAGGTGGTTTTATAGGGATGGATTTAGGTGATTAGCAGAGTGTTTTAACAGTAAGTTCTTTCTGCTTTCCTTAAGATGAGGGAAAATTTCATAAACAGAGATATATTCTAAAATTTTATGTTACAGATAGTATGGCAATGCGTGGTGAGAAATTGGAACTTCTCGTAGACAAAGCTGATAATTTAGCTACAAGTGTAAGTTTACCATTGCCTTTTATATTATTTGTGCTTGTGCTTACCAAAGTATTCAAAATATGATTTGTAACTTTAGATTACCTAGCCATTGTATAGCTAGAGCTATAGTAAATACTAGAAACCTATTATCTGGCATAGTAATGCTAAAAATCTTACCCAACCATTTTATCAATGTTTTCATTAGTTACATCCTGTATTATAAAGTAATATACATAGTTCTAACCCTACCTATATGTATGTATTATTGTTTTTATAATATAGTTTATAATAATTTCCTTTACAGTCAGTATCATACCGCACCTCGGCAAGGACTCTACAACGTTCACTATTCTGGAAGAATATAAAAATGTATGTTATTTTGACATTAATAGTCGCGTTCGCCATATATTTAGTAGGCGCAATGGCATGTGGCGGTCTCGCATGGAAGACATGCGTCGGATAAACATAATGTTCCTATCACATTACGTTTATAATGAATCATGTAACTGCATATATTGATTATTATTTATAAGTTCTATGTCCATTGGCCTTTCGGGATATTTAAAAATATATATTGGTCATGTGTTCTCAACATTTTCCTAAGCAATGACAATATATCAAAATATTACTAATTTTCTTAAAAAATATGTTTCTTTGTAAAATTTAAAAAAACATATGTTTTGAACTAATTATATTCTTGTACTTTATGTGTCCATTCTAAGTCTTAATATGAAAAAAGAAAACCAAATGGATAATTTTTTTTAATTGAAAATGTCAAATTCACGTAAAAAATCTTGTATTATGTATTATTGATTAGGGGCCATTCAAGTATTACGTAAGCGGTTTTTTTGCAATTATTGACAAAACGCGGCGTAAATAATCCTAATATAGCCAATTTTAATTTCAAAGAAGCTTAATATAATAGGCGATTGAGTCACTAATTCATGTTCTCCATAGACATATTTACATTAATATATAAATTCCTTCTATTTTTATCGAACATGAATAAATTAAAGTAAAACATCACATTTTATTATTATTATGTTTCTAGAAATCCAGTTTGATTTGTGTAATTAAATAAATTATATATTATTCTATCAAGGATTTGAATTTAATATTGAAAAAATACATGTATAAAATATTGAAAAACCAATATGCTTTATTTGTTTCATATATTCAACTAGGAACTTTGTGTTAATTGTTCGATATTTAAAAATTAAATGGTTATCAATGTCATCCTTGATACAACTAATAATATCTAAATTTCTAATACATTGTGTAAGTTACTCTTAATTTACATGATAAATTTGTGACATACATAAAGATCAATATCATAGGAATGACAAGTACATTTTATTGCCAACATATGTAAAATTTTAGTAATAGTTTCATTTAAATATATATAATTCTTAAATTCAATAAAAATATGTAGATACACAATAATGTGTACAATAATAACTTTAATTTTAAAACTTATAATTTAAAGTGTTTTTAGTTTGTCACATTATTGTATGTCCATCTATTTTATTATATAATTAAATATTATTACTTATTTTTAAAAAACTTCTCATATCATTATTTTTAGTTCATTTATTTGGGAATTGCTAATTCATATGATTTAATTAAAGAAATACAGTTTATTTTCTTAGCGTATTAGTAAAATGTACCAATAGCACTTTTATTAATATTCCTTATAATTGTCATATTATATGATTTGACAAATTACAATATATTGTTATAAATAATGGTAATAAAATTGTCTTAATAATGATTTCTCATAAATTATATTGGCTTACAGACTTTTTGTGCACGGGTTATACATTCATAATGTTTATTGCTTATATATACATATATCTAGAAATAACAATATGAACAAAAAATAGTTCTGAATTTGCTTTTTGTAAAAAATGGAAATTTCAAATCAAATAAAATACATAAACAATGGACACAAAGATAAATTATTAAAAGATACAAAATATGATTCATTCTTACAATAGAAGTTTTAAAATAGAGTCAAAATGTTTAAAAATGGAACAGTTTTACTTCTCTTGTCATGTTCAGTAGAAGTTTACCTAACGCATAGGGCCTATGCTTTACCCTTTAACAGATAGATATGTTTGTGTAAACATTATTTCTTACTATTTTTGTTGGACTAACTTTTCGTTGGTAAAATTTCCACCCCCTCTATTCCCACGCCCATGAATGTAACTTGTGTACCTTTAGAGACATTCTTCACCCAATGGTGGAAAATTTATAATTATGTCATTCATCGCCATGTCGTAATTTACTGTTATATGGTTTTCAAGAAAACTTCTTAAAAAGCATATATTTTCGATTTCTGTATGCATTTTTTTTTTAATATTTGCTTATATAATCTGAATATTTTAAATTAAACCCATGCGCAAGAAATCTGTTTTTATTAGAAATCGAAGAGCGACTTAGCGGCGTGTTGTGTTAGATGGCGCTAGTAATGTAAACTAATACATATTTAGGGAAAGATACCAAATGCTAAATACCACTTTGTCTATTTATTCATATTATTTGATTATTTACTTCTCAGTTTTTTTTTGTAAAATTGAAAGTACTTGTATTTTAAAGGTCGTTTTTCAATAACAAAATTTGTCAAATAAACAATCACTTTTTGATTGATTATACTATCTTTTCATATTGATCCCAAATTGGTACATATTGGTATTTCTAAAGTCCAATTATTATGTAATTTTAGTATTAAGGCAACTTTGACCAGCAATTAGATTTAGACATTAATATTATTATCATATTATATTATTTTTTGTTTATTCAAGTAATTTTATTGAGCATCATAGAGCAATAATTGTTATAACTAATGCTATGTCAACATATTTATCTCGTGTATATTATTTGAACGCGAGAGAAAATCCGTTAAATATAAGTATAAAACATGAATTGTTATCACTGTAAACAATAAAATATAATAAATTATAGTCAGACATATTTAAAAATATATTTAGTCGGCAAGTATATTTCAAAGACTTACTTATTCACAATTTATTACATTATTTTAACTTTTTAACCCTTAAATAATTATTTTTTGTCTACGAATTATTTCTCTTTTTCTGCCAAAAAATATTTATATCATAGATTTATCTAAAGATAAATCTATGATATAAATATTATATAAAAAAATATATAATTTAGCTAAATTTATACGTATTTTAATAACTTGAATTGAGGGAATGAATTTTTTATATTCGCTCTGGCAATAACGTAAAGCCCGGCGTTGATTAGCGCCACTCAACACTAAATATGTTGGAGGGGTTTGAAAATAAAACTTGAAAATTGGGCGGAAACTAAATGTTACAACTAAGTTGCTAAAATGAAAAAAAAACTAGTTATATTGTATCTCCAAGCCACATTGCACATTTAAGGGTTAAAACCTTAATATATTATTACCTTTTCCAAACAGTATACTAGCTTGTGACTTAAATATGTTTCGCATGACTACATCCCATTGTAAAATGTAAATAAAATTGTTTGAATTTATTATAGATTATTTTATCCATAATAAAGACTATTAAAGTATTGTGATATCTTTATGTAGTAGTAAGTATAAATAAAATATAAATTTTGTTTATTACCACTTGAAACCATGTTATAAATTTGTAGACTATTGTAGATACGTGTTTTATTTATCGCCCCCGTACGCCTTCCGAATTATCTGAATAAAGAAGTTGGCAATAAAAGTTAGGAAGGAAGTAAGAGCATTTCACAAGTTACATCCCAGCGTAAAGTAACAGGGAATGTATTTTTATTTAGGGTTGTCTCTTATAATTTTTATGATGAAGTACAGTGTAATTTAAATTTTATATTAGTGTGATTTTAAAAAATCTACATTTTTATTAGATATTTTATTAAGGAAATGCTCGATATATAGTTTTTAATAAGAAAATCCAAATTTATTTTTCTTAAATATAACAAAACTTAATTTTCACATCATTTGTAAATAAAATATTACTTAAATTTAATTACAAAGTAATTCAGTCCATATAATAAATAATATTGTTAAATAATATAACATACCCTATCCAGGCGCGTCAGATTGATCCCGAGGGTGTCCCCTCCGGCCTCCCTGCCTGCAGTGTACGCGGCAATCGCGCGCCATCCTCCGCCGCGGGAGGGCGTGTACCGCGTCCCTTTACCCATGAGTGAGTTCCGTGATATAATGTTGTCAATGTGATGCTATGATATGCGTATTGCGTGTATTGGAACGGAATTTTGTGTATGTAAGGATACCTATGTTGATAATGGGATATAATCTTGGGGACTTAAAATTAATTATTTGTTTTATTTTGTTGTTTTGTTTTCTTTTTAATTAATGGATAATTGGTTTGCATTATTGAATTATTTTTGCTTATGATTTATTTTAAGTTAAAGTTATTAGGCTGAATGAACTTCAGCCATACAATACTTGTTTTGTTACTATCAAAACTAAATATCGAGGTCGTTAATTCGAATGTACCTATTGAATTATTAATATAATTAATGAATCCGCAGGATGGATTGACCGTAACAATGGGTGAGATAGATTGTCCGTTATAAATATTTATTAGCGGTAGCCTTTAACGGAACCGCTTGATTTATGATACTGCATATTATTTTGGCAGTGTTTAATGAGTACTGTGTTCATTTTGTTGCTACCACCTTTTTAGAAATAAGTTTATTAAAATATTTGTTTAATAAATGCTTCTTATATCACAATTTAAAACTTACCTGTACATTCATTGTATTCAATTAAACTCTTAACGTTTAATATAATACATTTTTTTGTACGCTATACTAGTGTATGGGCATGTGCGTGATCCGTGGCCGGTCGACTGTTAATGCGACAGGAAGCGGTGTCGATTTTGGGGAATAATAAACTGGGAATGGCTCACGATACATTGTTTTTACTTGGAAACGCTTTTATATCTCGAAGATAAATTACTGGCGTTATTTCTTATTGCCTAATTGGATTGTATTTAGATTTATGTTCTTATATTTGTTATTAGTTCTTCTTCGTTTTTCAATTGTAAAAAAAAACTTAAACTATACTTTTTTATATACTATAACCATTAATCTAGAGTTTTAAAACGATCCCCGGATACAAAAGTTACGTCAAAAAGAAACAAGCTTAATCCGGAACGATTTCAGATAAAGCTTTGAAGATGGGTTAGTCGTAACTCTAACAAAGAATAGTCGCACTCAAAATGGAATACAAAGAAGTGAGGAAATGGACTCAGTAAAATAGACGTAGTGTTTCGAACGGAGGTAAAATAAACAAGAAAAATGGATGACAGTTCACCAGACCTGTCGTTAAAGCTTCGGCGCGGGTCGAGCGATTCTAGGGAGTCTTTTTATATGGACTTCGCCCAGGGCATTGATTCTGATATAGAAGAAGTGACCACTATTGAGAGGATAATACCAGAGCATCCGGGCGGGAGGGCGGACGGCGACGCCGACACTTTGGCTACTCCTTCTGGACTCGATGATAAGGATCTATCACAATGGTAAGAATTTTGACGTTTTTTTACATTTAATATTTACATGATCTTAAATTGGCCGCCCTTTTAATCTCCTTTCATCTTTAAAAAGAAGGCTAACAGAGTCTAGTCTAAATATGATAAAATCTGAGGTTTATCCTTTGGTTTTTTAAAAAAGCATTTGATAAGTGACAAACGTAGTTGTTGTGGATTCGTTATCCGATCAGAGGAATATTTATATTTAATGTTTTTGTCTTATGCAGACAAATCTCTGATGATTTATATAAAACCTAAACTAATTAGCTGGAAATATTTCGAAAGTATAAATAAAAGCTTACTCTGTCTAATCTCGAAAGATAGACAGTTTATCATCTTGTTTTTAATATCGACCACAGACAACAGATACCTGTTCGAAATATTTAGAAACACGACAAATTAATCATAATTAATGTAAATAAAAATAATGAGTGTCAAAGTATCATAACCTGTTCACCAAAGAAGAACACGAGAAGGTGGAAACGGGAACACGATGATTGTTGTTAGTTCTTTATAAAATCCTGGGTTTATCTATTTATAAAACAACATTTAGATAATTATTACTTTGCGTGTATAGGAGAAGTAGAGACGCAATTTGTTGCTTAGATAAGTATCTAACTCAGGGGTACTCAAGCTTTTCTTGATCAAGGACCACTTTTATATCATTCTTTGTAGCAGGGACCACTATGCATGTAGCTATAATAAAAATTAACTGTGATAATCAAACAGAAACTTCGCCTTACCATCCCCAGTTATAAAATTAAAATCGTTCGCAGACCATATTTAGGCTTCTGCGGACCACTGGTTGAAAACCACTGGTCTAACTGTACAATTATATTTTAGTAAATATTTAACTTATTTTGGGGACAGTCGTGGCGCAGGGGAACAAAGTGTGACTGTAAAATCGGCTGGTTGTGGGTTCGAATTGCACTTGAGGAAATGAAATATTTACTTACATATATATTTTCATTTTTTTGCTCTGGTGCCAAGGCTAAGCGCGGCGTTGACTTCCGCTACTCAACACGCAATGCCTCTAGAACTCGGCGGAAAATTGGGAACGGTGTGTCTTAAAATTAGGTTCCCTCTGCCTACCCTGCTGTGTCCGGAATACAGCGTGAAGCTGATTTGAATTTTAACTTATTTTCAAAGAGACTTAATATGGAGAAACATCACGAGAATAATCATAATAGTAACTTTTTAAGCCGCAAAACAACATAAGCAATTTCATGACTAAAAACATCGTAACTCGAAACAAAATCCTATCATTCAAGTATATTGCAGACCTTTTTACCGTGTGTAGGTTTACCAAAGCTTGGGCCTATTTGCGGATTACCCTTACTTCTTTTGTTTACTATATATATAGATGTTATATAAACATTAATGGTTCATTACGTAATTTTTGAACTTTTTACTTATTGTTTACTAAAGTTCATTAAAATGTCGTCGGTAAATTAAGTAACGCACAAATTAACAGTTTGATTAATTGCTAATACAGTTAAAATTGAAATTTTACCTCAGTTTTAACTACAGCTAATTGCAATTAAAACTAACATAAAATTTGTGACGATTTTTAATATTCTAAATTTATCTAAAAAAAGGTTATTTTATAGTCACCCTAGCTTGCAAAACGGTTAGTTCGAGTTGAACTCATAAGGTACAGGCTACAGCACGTGGAGCGTAAAATCCTGTTCAATGGAAGTAGAGTGGCGGCGAGATGTGTATGGTACCCGTTTGACGAGTCACGTTGATCGGGGCTTTCTCTCGGGTCAGATAAGCCAACGGTCACTATATGGGTCGGTTAATGTAATCTCTTTTTGTGAGTAAAGAGTTAAATGTAGGGTTCTTTTTGTACTACTGTGGCCTAATTTTGTTAACGTTTAGTTTAGTTTAGTTTACTGAGAAAGTGTTGTATAGTAGTGTTTTATTTAATGCTCGATATATCGTTTAGATATATTAGATTGCAGTTTAAATAACTATTAATTTGAAACAAAAAAGTATTAGGTATTTGCAACAGCCGGTGAGGTCTTAACTGATTCACTTAAAATTTAATATGGACGAGCTACGACAGGTGAAGAATGCCCTTCATCAGAATAAGCTGCCAGTTCCCCGTCAGCGTTAGACTAACAAGAAAGTGAACCAATTCTTGAGACCACTGAAGAGTAATAGTCCTTTAAAGTGTGCATGTGTATACAAACTAGATTGTAAAAAATAAATCAGCTTCACGTTGTATCCTGCTTACAGCAGGGAAGGCAGAGGGAATCTATTGTTAGACACCCTGTTCCTTACTTTCAAAAGTTCATCGTTGAGTTCCGCCACTCAACACGCAATGCCTCAAAAAAAATTGGGAAACGGAGTGTCTTAACACTATGTTCTCTCTCTGCCTACCCTGCTGTGTGCGGGATACAGCGTGAATTTGATTATATAACAAAGATTAAGTTATTTTTAAACCAACTCATGTGAAAATCGCACATTTCCTGCACTAGCAGCTTACTTATTAATGACGAGGTTCCGTCCGACTTATAATATGCGAGTTACTAAGGTACCAAGAAAGAGCTCTGGCTACTTTTTATTCAGCCTTATTTTTCACTTAACACACATGCTAACTTTAAATTGCGTTCACAGCGTCCATTTACTATTTAACACTGCAGTAAACTTACATCACTTTATATATGATAATGGTAGGTAGGTATATGTTCTTATCTACAACAGACCGATTTACCTTTTTAATTGAGTGATGATTACGGGTTTGAATATCGTTAAAGGAATATTTATATTCATTTATATTATATTTACACAAAGTATGGTGGAGGACATGTCTCTAAATTAACGTGTAGTGAACATTTTTCAATTTGCTTCAAAATCCGTGGTAAGGTTTCGAAGGAAGTAAGCGCAATGAGTAAGTGAACGCATTGCAGATTTTGGGATACACTCAAAATCTCGACGTAGGGGTAAGACTGTCCGTGTGGCCAAATGATAGCGTCAGTGTACGTTATGTCAATGCGATACACCACACTTCGCTTTTTAATTATATGCTTAAAATTGTTTTTGTTGATGGATTAAAAACTTTTTGGACTTACAGGAAATTTGCGATTTTCGTTGGTCAATGTTAGTTAATGTATCAAAAAAAACTAAGAGACGTATTCGTTTATTTTGATTTATAGAATCATAATGGCTTACCTTAAAGTAATGCTTTTATTTCTTTAATTTTGAAAGACTCCAAAGGTAAAAGTGCGCCTACTTGCCCCGAACAACTTTATGTTTTTTCTTAAACGATTAAATGTTTTTTCTTTTTCTCTTCAATAAAATACCCTTTTAAAATTGTCGGCAATCTTTTAATATTAGTCAATAATATTGTTGCCTTATAATCGTACCGTAACGTTTGGTCATATCCTCTAATTCTAAGAAAGGTAGGATTTTTATAGTTAGAAGCATTTAGTGGAGCTATTAATTTAAATGTAACGTTTCTTTTAGGATTTATATGAACGACCACCCATGTGTCGCAATATGTTTTCTATAATAATTAGTTCTTATTAATACGTTTATATTTTAATATAACAATTTTTAAATATTTTTTTACAATAAACAAATGTTTATATTTTGCCTTTTAATATTTTAATGTTGTTGTTAGTATTATAAAAGAAAATAACATCATTTCAGTTTAATTTTGTTAGCTGAAAATTGTACTTTATTTAACTTTTTACAAGCTTTTATTTAAAAGTTAACTTCACTTGTTTGTATGTAAGGAACACAGCAGGGTAGGCATTGCGTGTTGAGTAGGGGGACTCAAGGCTGCACCTTGCCTGGACACCAGAGCGAAGAAATGAAAATATTAAATATTAATTCCCTCGAGTGGGAATCGAACCCAAAACCTGTCGCGTTTACAGAAATCACTATTTGTACCGCTGCACCACGACTGGCCTCAATTGTAATACATCGATCTTTATAAAAGTACAACTTTGTCAGTATTACATGTGCGGTTTATCTGATAATATATTTTAAGCCTTAATTGTAAAAAGGCGTTGTTTTATAAATAGGCTTATAAAATTGAATTCACAACATATGAAAAAGCGGGCTTAATCGTAGCAAGAACAAATAATTCATTCTAGCTGGAATGATTGATTACATTTGTACGTTAAATGTAGCGGTAATATAATATTTCTCTTGTTTTCCTTTTAATATTAGATTTAGACGAATAGTGAAAACGAGTCCGGTAACTATTAAAAGGCGTGAATAGGATTTACGAGCTGAAATTTTATGTTCTTTTAACGACAGTTCTATTCAGTAGAATAATTCGTATTCAGTACAAATATCCGAATGATACAGAAAGATTTTATTACGGTCCGCGTTAAGTTTGGTTCGTTTCGAGATGTTCCTTTGGGATGTTTTTTCATATTGGGTTTCTGATCCCTTAAGTAACAAAGAAATGATAATAAATAATTTGAAGATAATCTCATCAGGTGAACAGAAAAGTAAGTTCCTCATATGAAGTTTTAATAATTACGTCAAGAAATATAATAGTATATATGGTATAGGTTAGATACACATGTAATTTAACAACATGTGACTATAAACACAACGGTTGTGGGTTCGATTCCCACGGGGGGAAATAAATTATAATTTTTTTATGTTTCATCACTATAACGATGATGAAATATGTATATTTTCTATATGCGGGATACAGCATGATGCGAGAAAAAAATATGTAATTTATGTTTTAACGAATAAAGCTAAAACTCGTTTTGCTTGACTCGAAACTGTTTAATATTCTAGTTACATTATCGTAGTTGAGCCACGCACGTTTTCTTCGGAAATCTCGCCATTTGTTTACCGACAAGCACGACGCCGCTCGCACCTGATCTCACGTGATTTGATTAAGTGTTTTAAATTAGGAAACAGATTCTCGACTCTACTAAAATTCAGATCACGGTGGCAATTTGGTCTTCTATGAAAATTTTCTTTGTGCGTCATGCGGCATACACAGTTAAAGTTGAAAAAATAACTTTTTCATAATCAATTAAAAACATTTCGCTTTGTGGGACTTGAATTTATATCTACTCTGTGCAAAAGTTTACATGCATTCAAATTTTATATGCGAATAATTTATTAATTTGTTCAAATTCAGGAAACGTCGCGTCTACATACAGATAACACAATACTAATTCTCAATCTTCGTAAGTTTTAATATATATATATATATATATATATATATATATATATATATATATATATAT
>DWAO01003381.1:0-14303 GCA_018230605.1 Heliconius congener | reverse complement strand
AAGTATTTATATTTCCTAAGTGTGGATTAACACTTTAAAAATGTTTAAAAAAAAATCAGTTAGTTTCAGTTTTTTTACTTACTTAAAAAATCTATTCAAAATTGCAAATATTTCATCATTAAATTTCCACCATGACCATCGAGAATGTGAGGTATTTGTTTCGACCTACGGTTTTGGATTCGATTCCTATTAAGTAGAATGATATTTTTATATACTTGCTGTGGTAAAAAGACATAGTGCGGCGTTTAATACCATCACTAAACACACAACGTCTCGTGCACATTAGACAGTGCGTGAGGAACGGAATGCAGTCTATAGAGTAAATCAAATATATATATATATATATATCTGTACTTTGGCAGCGGGCGCCCCAGCACCCAGCACGCCGACGCCGGCCGCGCCCGCCGCGCAGTCCGCGTCGCCCGCGCCCGCCGCCGACTACAGCGCGCAGTGGGCCGAGTACTACCGCAGCATCGGCAAGATGAAGGAGGCCGAGGCCATCGAGGCGCAGATCAAAATTAAAGTGAGGCTTCTATATTATTTTCACATTGTGATTATATTGAATATTCAATTATTGTTTTTTTTTATTGTTTAAGTTTTTTAAATATATGGAAATATGTGATCTGTCACACAAAATAATAATTATTGTTATATAGATTTATTTACGGGTGTTGAGTGGCGGAAGTATATATTAATATGATTGCTTTATATTTAATAACTACTGTTTTAGACTTTCACTTTTAAAACTTGGTCAACTAAGTTAAAGGCTATTAAATTATTATATCAATCATATTATAACAAAATTTTTCAAGTTCTACTAAGTTAACTTGAAGAAGATATGAGAGACCACAATCACCGCACATTCGAGATAATTTTTTTTGTGTATATCAGATCTCCTGAAACAAAAGCTTTAAATTTTACATTTCAAAAATATTATGTAGTATTACTACTTTATTATATTTCATTCCTTCGCTCTGGTGTTGAGGCAAAGCGTGGCGTTGAGTTCCGCCACTCAACACTCAATGTCTCCAGAACTTGGTGGAAAGTGAGGAACGGAGTGTCTTCACACTAGGTTCCCCTGCCTACCCTGCTGTGTCCGGGACACAGCGTGAAGCCGGTTTTATTTATTTTTTTATAATACAAAAAATAATTACAGCAGCAACAACCACAACAGCCGGCCACCGTGCCCCAGCCGGCCGCGCAGGCGACGCCGCCCAACCCCACTCCACCGGGCAACAACGTGGCCCCGCAGTACGGCCAGTACGGCGTGTACCCGCCCGTGTACCCCGGCTACCCCTACCCGTACCCCGGGCCGCCCGCGCCCGAGCACACACAACACCAGTGAATGTGAGTTGCGTTGTTTATCTGAACTAGTGGTTTTTGTTAACCTCTTGCTTTATCCTGTTTCTTTTTATTTAATATCTGTGCTTTTCCTGTTTCTTTCTTCCCTATTCTTGCTTTGTATGCTTGTGCGCTGGTCTAACTAAACAAAGCTGTCTGTCTCTATTCATCCATTTCGATCGTTTGTTTTTTTTTATATTTTTTCTATTATGTGTTATCGCGCTAGACAGATTGAATAGGTCTATATATTTATTTTTCTACGATCTGTGCTTTTTTTATATATTTTTGTTTAGTATGGTGGGGAAGATGGTGTATATATGTAGTGCTTAGTTTTTATGTAATTTAATGATTTTTTAAATTATTTTTGTTTATAATGTTTTATGGTATTATGTTGTATTTATTATGTCTATGATCCTATGAATTTTTATATCTTTATTTATTGTCTTTAATATATTGAAAGTAGGTACTCTTTATTTAATTTGGGTAATAAAAATGATTTTGTCAAAGCCTCAAATCCCTATTTAGTACATTTTTACATTTAATTATTTTCGGCTGGCATATTATTTAAACATGCTTAATATATTTTTAGAATGTCCACATTCCATATTTTCTAGATGCTGTAGAATTTATAAAATTACTAACATAATATATAATTGACTATGTTACTTATTATACATATCAAATTGTTTATTTTAGAGTATAAAATCATTAACCTTTTATTGAATAACAATGTTATACAAAGTTTGTTATTAAATATAAGATGTGTTATTTCTTTTATATATGATCTTATTAGTCTAGAACTTGTTCACAATTTTCTTTTCAATGTGCCGTTATAGTTATACTGTTGAAATAACAACATATTGTTAATATTTTTACATGTTATTTTACAATTTTCATAAAAACGTTACCTTCCAGGGATTTGGTTATATAAAATGCATGATATAATTTATCCAATTCTCTTTCAGTTTTGCATGATATTTGTAACTTTTATAGAAAGACAAATTAAATATTATTTATTTATATAAATATTGATATATAAGTTTGATTGATGGTAGGAATACATTTTGTGTAGTGTGTGTAGTGTTGCAGATGTACTTAGCCGGCCAGTGCTGGTGCCGTCGACGCTAACTGCACTTACCACCACTGTGGTCAACGATTTTTGCCATTTTTGTTTGTTTATGCTTCCAGACGCCGGACGCACCGCCCAAACGACCCAGAAGATACCTCTCCGATATATACATATATAGTTAAATAAATATAATTGTATAAGATGATACACCACGCGATTGCGACCCACAATAAATAACTAAGCACTCTATATATGTTTTATTTAGTACTGTCTTTTATTATTATTATAACCGGCCACATATCGTTTATTTCTTGTGGGTTCCGCGACAGAGTTAAACGACGTTTTGTATGAGATTATTTTCACTTTAACCGCTTCCTGATGATATAATATATATTATAATGTTCACGGCCGTGTGGTACATTCGTATTTCCATTGCACTGTGTATACGTTTTTATTGTATTATTTTCATAACGCAATATGTAATTTGTATAATGCCAATATTGACGATTGTGCCAGTTTGTCCAGGTTTAACTTAGAATGCCACACTGCCTATAACGATGTAACAGTGATCGGACGGAGCTATAAGAGCGAAGCGAAAGCGATAAGCGAGATTCGCCGCAGCGAGGACTCGAGGTAAATGCAATGTCAAGCGACATGGCTTGGTCGCTAACATACAAACGGCGTACATTTTGATATGTTCATTGTGTAATAAGACGTCGAATGCCGCACTGAGATAAGGAGCCTTCCATAAATTACGTCATACTGCTATACATGATATGACAGTGATGTCACACTAGGTATTTGGGGTTTGACTCAAAATCCCTACCTAGTGTGACGTCAAATATTTTGCAATTTTACACCTAAAAATTATTACCTTAAAACAGCAATTTCAAAATATTTTATTATGAAACGTACTTAGGACGCTCTGCGTCCCTTGTCACACAATGACACGTCGTCAACCTCATTTCAAAGTTAGGTTGACGACGTGTCATTGTGTGTGACGTAATTTATGGGAATCCCCTAACATGTATCAGTGAGTACCTCCACACTCGACGTCGCCGAATGAAATATGTTCTAGATGTAAGTTAGGTATCTGCGGTTAGGCGCGTCGTGACGCGACAGCTCACTAGAATAACTAATTGAAATAATAATAATAGCTATATAAGATTTTGTTTTCTTTATAAATAACTACGGTAATTAATTAGGTGTAAAGCGAGCGACGAGGCGAGTGGCGTTGTTCCACGCGCGGGGCGTCCCCGATCAATTGTATTAATGTTAAGATATAAAGTGTATGTTTATTGATTGAGTGTTCATTTTATTTATAATCTATAACTTCTCTCCACAGACCCCCCCCCGAGGTAAGTGTCCTTTGTATGACGTGCAGTACGAACGATGAGTCGTGGCCGTGGCCTGGGCTTGGTATAGATGGCTGCACAGATTTAATTTTAGAATTTTACTTAATTTTGATTTTTTTTCCTGATTAAACAACGGGCCTAAGTTTAGAAAATCGGCCATTACTCATCGACCGTTCTGTAAACATAATATGTGATACAACATGATCTATATCGAATGGTGTTATAATTTATATAATACATTGACTTAAACTTCTTGCTTTTTTGTTTTTATTATATGTTTTTTTGTTGTGTACTCTTGCTCTTGTTGGGCGACTCCATATATTTTGTTTTTCTTTTTTTCAATGTTCACTTCCTTCTGTGTAATATTATTTTTTAATGTTTCTGTAATTTTTTTATACCGTGACATGTGTGCTTCTTATAATAATGTTGGTAGAAACCCGTGAATTTTCCACTGTTTTGTGTAGACATTTCAGTATTTGTGTGTTTTTGATATTTACAATTTTGAATTCTACAACGATTGAATTGATATGTTTTTAATAATGAACACTTACGTTACTCACTTGTCTTTAGCAACTTTTTTTACTTATCATGATGATTTTTAAATATTATTGTTGTATTTATTGCATACTATTTCATATTTGTGATATATCACATGTCTTCACTGTGTCGATCTGTTGAAGGTGACAGTGGCTATAATATTAAAAAGCATGTCGTAAAAGAAGTTTGAGTCGTTACTTGGAATGCCGATTGAGGAAAGCTTGTGCCGCGATTGAGAGAATGCATAAGTATATGACAGCGGCGACACGAGGTATTGGTAAGTTCCGAATGACAAGAGAACTTGAAACTGTTTGGTCACAATAAAAATAATTAAATATTCAAATGAGGGACAAATATCCTGAATATATGTTGTTGAAGTCTGTTTACTATTAATTTATTATATGCATAATTTTATTTTGACCAAAATAGAAACTTGAATTATACTAACATAAAAATAATAATAATTAAAAAATACATTGAAATTATTCCATATGGTGTTTTAAGTAATTATATTTTAAACAAGATTTAAAATAATAAATTGCATTTTATATATTTTAATAAATATAAAATTTAGAACTTTATGCCAACGGTTATAAATTTGGCGCCAGTTTTACCAAAACCATAGAAAATAATTTTCTTAAATTGAAAATATACAATTAAATAAAAATTTTAATTGAAAACACTAAATATAATATAACATTTGGTGTTTAAAATGAAAATAACCAATATCTAATTTATTTGGTAAAGTTTCACTTGCTTAGTTAGGATATTTACTTGATGAACTTATTTTCAGAAAAAGCTATTTTACATATTCTTTTCTTCATCTTTCATTTATTTCTTTATTTGTGCTAAAACAATAATATTTATTTCTCTACACCGAATATACGAAGAGATCTCAAATAAAAAGTGCCAAATAAAACGTAGTTTTATTTATACATTATTATTATGATTACATGCGATTTAATTGTGTGTAAATATTAAAAAGATGTGTGAATATATCACATAAACTATAGAATATAGAAAACATTTTTATCATTCTACGATATATGTTTACTTAAATTAATATTTTTGTAATGAACTGTCTTCTGCCTCGCGCGAGGATACTGACATTGAGGAGCTGCTGGAAGATCTTATCAATTTCGACAGTTGAGATAAAGATGCTGTAGCCCAGGGCTCTAATGGGCTGCCGGTCTCCACTAAAACTGGAGAAACTCTAAAATGAACAAATGTGTAAGTTAAATAAGCATATAAAATTATACACATAAATTCATACTAAGATAAATGAAACAGGATTTGAACCCGTATCCTCTTGAACAAGCATCTAAAAGCTTAATGAAATGGTGATATAACTTTTAAACTTATAATATTAACTTTAAAGTTCACTTTTTTTACGGTATTGTTATCGCCAATTTGTTCATTTTTCTGATTTAGTAGTATAAATCTTCCAACAAAGATATTAAATACCAACATAATATAATTATCAAAAATGTTGCCATATGGCGGAAATTCGCACTGAAATTTATTCAGTTATGTAACTAACGAAATTGTGCATTGCCAAAATAATAATAAAGTATATTTTCTTATATGTTATACACAAATGTGTAAAATTATGAATGTATATACCTATGTATATATTTTTTGTTCTTTTCATTTAACTAGAAAGTTTATTAAAAGTTTAACCTATTGCGACGAGGTCTCGCAGTTTTCGGTCGTTTCCTCTTTTCCATTGATTTTTGAATTGGCGGTGCGCTTTCTACTTCCCCGCCGCTTCCTGGGCCTTCTTCATGGAAATAAAATTTTATTATTTAAAAATATATGAAAACCATCTATTTATTAATTTACGCCATGTTCATTTGTTATACTTAAATAATTTTTGTTTTAATTTATATTTCCCTTTCTTCGCTCTGGTGTCAAAGCAAAGCGCGGCGTTGAGTTCCGCCACTCAACACGCGATGCCTCCAGAAAGTGAGGAACTGAGTGTCTTAACACTAGGTTCCCTCTGCCTACTCTCCTCTGTGCTGGATACAGCGTGAAGCTGATTTTATTTAATAATAATTTTTCAAAGATTATATATAACGCATTTTAACTCCGTTCACTATTATTACAAACATTTGTAAATTATTAACGTTTAAAATATGTTTTATATAAGTACTTAGTTATTTGTCACCTCGAAATGAGCCCTCCGGAATGATTTTTGAAATAATTCCGTTGGTGACAAACACTTTTACTACATATTTATCAAATATGTTTTATATTAAATATTTTCTTTCAATCCAGAAATTATGAACTGAGGTAGAAAAAGTTTCTTACCAACAAGGAAAAGAGAGTGTTCAACCTGTGCTTGCCCTGTTGCATGTTGGATACACAGTGGTCTAGCTGCTCGCATTCTGTTGTCGCGCCGTCCGTCGTTGGCACTAAAATAAATTATAAATATTAAAGTTTGAAATGAACTAAATAATAACTTACACTTAATATTATTGTAAAAAAGTTGAATTAAAAGAATACTGTAAATATATTAATATAAACATTCTCGCCCTGGTTGTGTTGACAAAGTGCGGCGTTGAGTTTCACCACTTTACACGTACTATCTCTAAAAATGGGCGGTGCGTGGGCAACGGAATGTCTTAAGGTACAGCGTTATGACTAACAATATTATTTTTATCGTATCGTAACTTGGGGGGACACCTCGGTTGACCTACAAAACACAGTACCAATGGTACCTACTCGAGGAGGATCACGTAGAAAAAATGAGGATTTTCCGGAGAGTGCTCGAGGCGAAAGAATATGTAGTGAATGTAGTGTTTGGCGCTCCCTTTTCTCTATCTACCACGCTAGGGAAACAGCGTGAATTAAAAAAAATCTTATCGTAAATGTAATAATCATTAAAAAAGTTGTAAAATGACTTACGAGTTGTTCCCAGAACTAAGGTTATCTTCCAGAGGAACATCGCTTTCAACTGCACTGCTCTCAGAGGCAACCAAGTACATGGATCTGTAAATAATTACATTACTATACTATTAGATACCATTCATTATGTTCCGACCTATTTGACCACCTTGGTGAATGACTGAATGAGAGGTTGTGGTTTCGAACCCCACGGCGTTTCGATACGCATCAGCTGTTTAATAAGTGATGTCTCAGTCTGAAAACGAAGTTCGAACTGATGTTCTCTATGGTACGTCTCCTGCTATGTCAGAAGAACCACAAAGACAATAAATATACATTAGGTACGATGCACAACTAGCCTGGCAGGCACGTAAAGATGCGGCGGTGGCGGCGGTGCACGCCGCGACGCGGAGCGCGCTCTCCGAGCTCGCGCCGCTCTGCCCAGCAATACTGTATCTATGAAACATAAGACGTATATTTTTACAAAATGTTATATGCTATTTCCACATTCAGATTTAATTGAAAGTATAGATTTCATTTTTTTTATATTAATTTCATAATACAATTCTTATTTTAAAACAAATCTTAGCCAAATGATAATCGGTGTCGACGTCCAATCTTCTAGGTAGGTACTTAACAGGTACGTAATAAAAAAAATATAATGATATTTTCTGATTGTATGAATTGTCTCTTAAAACTTTTAGATAACTTTAGGAAAGTCAAGTTTTCTACCTGGTACAGGATCGCTGTCAGTGTGCTCTTGCCGGTCTCTGCGCCACGAGTCCGGCGGTGGTACGTCCGCGGCTACACCGAATAACCCGGACACAGCACCCGCTACCACTAAACGGGCTGACTTGGCTACCCTCTTAGTAAAAATTGAGGGAGTTAAAGTAGAAATTTAGAAGATAAATTTAAATAAATATTTAATAAAAAAATAGAGTATGAGTCAAATATAAAAAAAATTAAAAACAAAACAAAGTAGCGTGTAGCTTCCTCTCTAATATGCTAATTTTGATAATAAAGATATTATTTTGAAGTAAAATTATATGAATACTATCTTAAAAATAAATTTATATTGTAATTTGAAATTAGAATACAAATTTGCTTTCATTATTTATTTATATTCTCAAGCGTTCAAACCTAGAGCTCATTTACAAACTTCTCAGTTACCTAAATAAATGTAGAATATTTATTAACGGTAAAAAAAATTAAAAGGTAACTCACCGATACATTTATATCGATTTCTGGCACATCGTTTAGATCAGCTGCTTGTTCTGCTAATCTTTTCACTTCGGGACTATCGGGACCTAGCGTCTGTTCAATCGTGACGAGCTCATGAAGATAATCCCTATATATTTTATCGATGATATCTATAAAATTGACAATAACTATTATAAAATAATTATAGACAATTAAAAACGTAAGCGACACAATAAATATACTTAATAAAATGTTATAAAAAACATTGTTAACGGCTTCACGTTATTTCCTGCATTAAATATTGGTAAATAGTTGAGACTATTGTTAAAACACTCTATTCCACACTTTCCGTCCAATTTTCGACACTTAAAATTGATCGATGTATTGAGTTTCTCGGAGAAGTAGCTTTGAGAACTTCCAGTGGGAATTGAACCCCGTTTCCACGTTTACCGAAGTAGTCTCACTGAAATGATTATGTAAATTACAACCACACTGTTCAAATGTTATAAGGCAATGAATTATATCGATAATATAAAGACAATCTGAAATATTACCTAGCGGCTTAACATTTTGTGTTCTTTGAAAGTCTTGCGATGACAAACTGATACCCAGAACATCAATATTCTGTGATGGGGGATTAAGAACATTGTCTCCGGCCATTTTTACTTGCGTTGATACTGGAATACTCTGTGGTAATCTAACTTCTAACTCTGTTTTAGTTGGCGTAGTAGTTTGAAGATTTGATGAAGCTTGATTTAGTGTCTGATTCTGTGTCGTCGGGACCTTCGGTTTTTGCCCCTTCACAAGTAAATCTGGAGTTGGTTGTTTTTTAGTTTCCGTTGCTAAAAATGCCAAGAAATCATCAACTAAACCGTAGCTAAATCATAACCTAGGATTAGGTAATATTTTTTTTATATAGGTATTTATTCAATGAGCGATTTACTAATGCAGTTATTAATTAAATTTTAGTTCATTTTACTTTTTAATTCAAGTGCAGATATAGGATGTTAGTACATTTTTTTTTCTAATTCTTAACTTTTTTTATTGATTATTTATTAGCTTAAACATAGAATTAACATATTATAATAAATTAAAAATCACGACATTTATCAAAATAATTTGTAAAAAAACTTCTGTTAAAACAATTGTTTGGGCTTAAGATTTATTGGCATAATGTAAGTAATTTTAAACTAAATAAACCTATTTTCATAATTTTAATATTCAATAGAATACATGCATGATTTTCATGTTTATTTAATAGAATTATTATTTAATATAATAGAATACGTGTATGATTACTTACTTTTTGTGAGATCAAGATCGTGTGTAAAGGCCATAACATTGAGAGCAGATGACAGCGCCGGCCCTACTCCCGCATTTGGGCCCTCTGTTGCCACCAGCTCGGGAGGAGGTACACAGCTATAATGTGAAATCAATACAGTTATACTACTAAAACAATAAATAATTTTCAGGTTTTAAGAAATTTATTTTTAAATTAAATAATTCTTTTAAACTTTTTCAATACATACCTAAATAAAGTGGTTATCTGTAAAATCGGTTTACGGATGATAATTTTACGTCAAAAGCATAACGTCATAAGAAAACATTGATGAATAACGGATATAAACCGACCGAGGACAAAACGTCATATTTTTATGCATAAGTGCTGTGCTCTATAATTTATCAGTACTCAAATGCGTTTGAAACTTTGAAGTTGGAAAATAAAGTCCCTTTGGGTGTTTTTACATGTAAAGTATTTAATAAATAATTATTTTTTACAAAATTAAATTAATTTAGGAAAATATATTTTTTTAGTATTATTTTATATTCGATTTCTACCAAGTCTGAAAGAGTTTCATTAGTTCTATAGATATCGGTCAATAGTATCACTTACAGTGCTATCAGCGAATTACTTTTGTAGTTATTTTATAAATATATTATATTAACGCCATCAATCGTGACATGGTTTGTTTACTTTTTATCTCACGGTTTCCTGTATATATAGTAATTAATGAATAGATACGTGACAAGCCAAACGCTGAGGCCGATCTTGCCTCTCTATCGTTTGTTATAGCAGTCGCTTACACGTTCAACTCAAACAGAACGTGACAATAAGTCCTACTTTTTCGTCCGTGCAGCCGGTGATTTATTGATTTATATGACGTTATCACGTTAAAAAATACGGGTAGTATGTTGCATACTACTTTTTTAATTAAAACTTCTATATATTACTTTAAATTTAAATATGTTACATATTTTTACAGGTAAATTCTTCACTTACGGTAAAGGTGCTTTTGTGGGCGTAGAAATGGACACGCGTCCCCACATGAGGCGTCGCAGCTCCTCCCCACTTATACCGCGTTTACGCAATTCGGTAATTGTCACTTTTCCTACACGCTACAAATAATTATATAATTATATTTTTTTATTATTTATAAACAATAAATATTTTTTATCTTTGCATATTGTGCTGTAAAGCGTTGCTTTTATTATGAAACATAACATAGGGTTTCGTCGATTTACATTTAATATAGTTATTTTAAAAATCGCCTTAAGATGTCTGAGAAATAATAGTGTAGTGGCTTAATTGTGAAACGGAAAAACCTATAAATTTATCCAAGTATACAAAATAAGCAAATGCTGTTTACTTGGATAACTTTAAATTGAAAAAAATATGAGAATTTGAAGTAGGTACAATAAAAATTTTAAGTTTGGAACGACCAATTCAATACGTTAAAATGTCAATGTAGAGGACAAAAAATCTCGTACCACTAACATATACGTGCCGATATATATATATATTTTTCACACCTCTCAATTGTTAACGTCGTACTCAAACTACAAACAATAATTCTAATAAAGAATATACAAAAATAAACATCTCCAAAAAAAATTTTGCTTACTTTCCAATTAGAGAGTGCCCCCTTCCTCTGCTTCGCCCTGGTCTTAGCTTTACTCTTGATAACCATTACCCCACGTTGCTCATATCGAGGATCATCTGAAGGTCCTAGGCCTATAGAATATTCTTGAAGATATCGGTGTGCGTCTTCTTGTGATACGGATCTTTCTAATGATACTACGATTTTGGCCCACTAAAATATATATATTCATAGTAGGGCAGCAAGATAAAATTAAATGATGTTTTCTTAACAATGTTTTTTGGTTAGTGATCGTTACACTTAAAACCTTGGACTATGTTTTTATCTTTATTTGTTATAGATATCTTGTCTTAAATCCTACCTGTACCTGGTCTATTCTGTAATTTTATCCTGAATGAACAAAAAACTTGCCACCTATATAGTTCCTTTTGTTGATGAAATCGAAAACGACACATTCCTTAATATTTAACTTAACTCTCATGTCTGCGTCCCATCAAAAACGTAACGTCTTACGTTTTTGATGGGACGCATAATGTAACAAATGACATTACGGGTCGATAAGACCATATACAATAGTATAGTCAATAGTGATAAGAAATACAAATGGCAATTCAAGAAATATATATTTTTCCCACTGTTTTATTTATAAATATTATACCTTGTGACAATTTAATGTATTCACACACGTAACACCTCTTTACAATTTTTTAATGCATTTCGATAACATTTTCAGATGTAAATACGTTAAGTAAGATATTGTAAAATCTCCCAAGAAGAAACTCCTCTGCATACTCCGCTGTGTGCGGGATCCAGCGTGAAGATGATTTATTTTTTTTATTTGCATATTTTATTTTACCTGTTTCACCCACTCCTTTTCAGATTGTTCGATGACATGAGCATACGTGTTTCCCATCATAGCTATCAACATGTTCAACAGTAATATGGGGACGAACACCATGAACAGTGCGAACACCGTTTTTGCAAGATTCGGATATGTTGTTTGACCTAAATCTGAATACTGTAACAAATAATTAATGAAAAAAAACCTAAAACATAAAAAAAACATACAAGGCCAGTCATGGCACAGGGGCACAAAGTGTGACTGTAAAATCGACTGGTTTTGTTTTGGCTTTGTTTTATAATTTCATTTCATCGCTCTGGTGTCGAGGCAAAGCGCGGCGTTGAGTTCCGCCACTTAACTTGGACTTGGACTCCAGAACTTGGCAGGAAAGTGGGGAACGGAGTGTTTTAACACTAGGTTAATCCTGCCCACCCTATCCCTGCTGTGTGCGGGATACAACGTGAAGCTTATTTTAAAAAACATCCAAACACGAGTCGGGCTCGCCCACCGAGAGTTCCTTACGAAAATTGAAGGTCTCAAGCTGTTTCTGAAACTGCTTAACTTAGCTAGAGCCCTTCATCTGATACCTTACTCGTAGCCTCTAAAATACTATTAAAATACCAAATATACTCATCCTTTTAAGGCTATTATTTTTTAGGATTTAACCACAAATATATAGTTTTCAGATTTGTTCATGAACGAATACTACCTGTAGATTCTATCTGCCACATTTCATAATTCTAGGTCAACCGGAAGTATTCTATTAATTTTCATCCCCTTTATAATGTCGAATGTCGAAACTTTTTTGTAAGTAAATGTAGAAGATTTTTTCAGGAAATCAAGGGACCGTAGATCTGACTTTGTGGTTTGAATTTCAACTCGATATCTCCAAATGTTCTTGACAGACAGACAGACTAACTGAAGGACGGACAACAAAGTGATCTTATAAGGGTTCCTTTTTTCCTTAAAAAGTACGCAACCCTAAAGGTCAGTTTCACTCACCACCGTTTCCCATTTTCCACTGAATTTTGAAGGCATTGCGTATTGAGTAGCAGACTCGACTCCAGAGCGTAGAAATGGAAATATAAATTTTAATAAATATTTTATTTTTTCGAGTGGGGATCGAACCAACAACCAAGTCGTTTTTACAGCCACATTTTGTGATATTATCAATTTTAAATATCAAATAAATTTTTGAGATTATAGGTACAAAATTAATTATCTTATAAAATATAAACTATAGCTAGCTGGTACGAGGTATGGCTAAGTATAAGTTATTATGTAACTTTTATAGATGGTATGTGCAGGTATGTACCTTTTTCTTTTTTCGAGCCATTTAAGACAATTATATTTAAAATCTTAAATTGCAAAAAAAAAAAAGTAAGTAGTTGTAACAATGAAAACAATATAAATGTTTAAGTGAATACATACACTGTAATCTCCCAAAGTAATTTGAAACAGAGCCATCCATGTGCTGTAATAGCTAGAGTATAAAGTTGACTGTACGTTTGGAAACCCTGTGAAAATAAGAAAATCAGAAATATCTACTTATAAAGTCTAAATATATAAAAAATATTAAATAATAAAATAAATTAGCTTCACGCTGTATCCCGCACACAGCATGGTTGACATAGGGAACCTAGTGTTAAGATACTCCATTCTCCATTTTCTGCCGCATTCTTTAAACATTGTTGAGTGACAGAACTCAACGCCGCGTTTTGCCTCGACACCAGAGGGAAGAAATGAAAATATAAATTTAAATAAATAATTAAAATATAATATCAATAATCATTATTGAGATTAGTTTACCTTTGTATAAAAAGTAAAATGACTGTGAGAATCCAAAGAGTACGATGCAGTATATAATACCGAAAGTAAACATATCACCAGTAATCATACTGTATATCATCGTTACAAAGGGGCCAGTTAATTTTACTGCCCTGAAAACAAAATTTATTTCTGTTAAGTATAGTGTCTTCAACAGTTTAAATGAAGGCACGGTTTTAACTACTCTATAAAAACCTAATACAATGAAATAGCAGGATTTGAACGTGCGCTTCTTGGAAACCGTCCAAGCCGTCTGACCAACTAAGCCATACGTTTTTATCAGGGCTACATTGAAATTCTTATACGTTTTTTTTTTTTTTTTTTTTTTTATGGAAAAGACACGGCAAACGAGCGTGCGGGTCACCTGA
>DWAO01003380.1:0-14304 GCA_018230605.1 Heliconius congener | reverse complement strand
TTTCCAAAAAAAAAAAAAAAAAAAAAAATGGAAATAATATAATATAGGAAGTATAAGTACAAATATAGGGCCCACTAACACTATAAAATTTATAAACCTACCTTCCTTGAACTTTTTGCAGCTCTACATTATGATGTGCTAGAAACTTCTCGTTTACTTTATCCAGCGCAAGATCCACGGCAGGGCCGCATCGTTCCAAGTCAAAAGGAGAGTCCAGCCTCGATGCCATTAAAACGCCTATCTTGTATATAGTACGAGCGGACAGACAGACTGACAACACTTGTGTTATTACAAAAAGACGTGATAATTTTATTAAATGCATGTTTTTAATTAATATTTATTTGCCTTACAATTATAAATTATTGTACCAATTCCTTTTAAATTCAATATATACTTAATAATAATATTTAATAAATAAATGGAACATCCAAATATACTTGCAAATATTCTATATAATTTAAATAAGAAGTTATGGAACCGCGTCCGTATTTTCACATGAGAAAGGAGCGTGCGATTTCCTGCGATACGAACAACAAACTGACTGAAGTCTGATAGCTGAAACTGAGTAAACGACAAAGCAACGCGGGTGACGCAACAGGTTCCCGCCATTCCTCGCCATTAACCCTTGATGATAGATCGTGAAATTAATGCTGGAAATATTATAACTTGAACACGCTTAAGAGGTTCCCTCTCAATAAACAATCATTTTGTTATTATATGTTATAATATTGTTTATTTATTTATTTTATTTTGCAATTATTTTACATTTGAGTATGTTAGTAATTGGTAGTTGGTTGTTGTTATTTTACGGGTGAAACGTTTCAACAATATTACTAGGGGTAAATTAGCAAAAAAATATTTTATGCTTTAAATTATGTTTTTTTTTAGCTTTACGCGGTATCCCGCACATAGCGAGGTAGGCTGAGGGAACCTGGGAACCTAGTGTGCAAACGTTTCGTTAAGCCCTCCATTAAAACCCTTTGCGGAACTCTACGCCGTGCTTTGCCATGTTCACAGAAAGACGAAAATGAATGAATCAAATATTTCGTTTTCTCGAGTGGGAATCAAACAAACAACTTGTCACATTTTCAGTCACAACGGCCTCCATTCAATTTAATTATAATATAATCTCAATTTAATTATATTATATAAACATTATCCATATCTTTTTCTTATTACTTCAAAGTATCCATAAATATTATACGAGGAATCACAAGCTACAAGAGATGCTCACAAGGTTAGCCACAACGGTCAAGATGTCGGCTGTTGTCGTTAAATGCAAGTTTACGATCTGTATTGTTAGTGTGAAATGTTATGATACGTAATGGCGACACAACACATTCCTTATATAATACACCGAGAGGTATTAAAATATATAAAGTGTTAACAACGGAAGTATCCGGCGTTGTCCATTTTTTTTTTTTAGTTCACGCCGTATGTCGTTTATTGCAGAATAGACAGAGAAAACGTAGTGTTAAAACACTCCGATCCCCACTTTCTGTAGATTTATCGCGACATTGTGTTCGAAGCGAAGAATGAGCGAAGAAATGGAAATATAAATTTAAATAAATATTTCATCAACTCGAGTGGGGATCGAATCCAGAACCAGTCGGTTTTACAGTCACACTTTGTGCGTCTGCGCCACGACTAGGTGTCTTGGCAGTCGTGGCATTTAAGCAATATTTTAAGAAATAAAATGACCGTATTTGCTCTAAAAAGCTTCTAAATTAGATAACTGAATAAAACGTGAGCATTATCACTGACAGTTTAGTTTGGTGTTAGCTATGAAGAAGTGACTATAACTCAATGTAAGAGAAAATATCAAATCACTTACGACACATAGTTTCTGAAGTACGTTAAATAGGATTTTTTCAGACCTTTTATCGTGTTTATTTATCGTATGTTGTGTAGTATTCACGATATTGTGTATCGAGTGACTGTACCTGTATTTTAATCCACATATTAAATATAACACAATATGTTTTTAATTAATAATATTTATATTGCAACAAAAATATATATTATAATGCCTTTCTTAATATACGAATTATATTATCAAAAAAAAAAGATAAGACTTTAGCTCAATTGAAGGAAACATTAAAAAAAAAAACAAAATTCATTTAAACAGGACATTTATTCAACAAAACCTCTACACACTTCTTACAATTTCGCATAAGTTATTACTTAGGTATTATAAATATAAATATGAAAAGGTACTATTTGGTGTTATAAATAATTAATTTGCATAACAAAATATTCTAAATATAATATTTTTAGACAAAAAAATTTACAACAATATTAACATATTTTTAAGAAGACAAGTCAAGTCTTAAATATGGTTAAATTCATTACAATGTATATGGAATAAAACAAACATTTTATTAATTTCATATAAATAGGTATTGTGTTCGGAAATTTTGGAATCAAATTCCTCGCAAGCTTCTTCAATAAGAAACTTGAAAAGTCTATGACAATGGGTTAACATGCTGGTATTTTTTTTTATTTTCTCTTAATAAACATATGTATAATGATCAACTTGTTAATCCTTTTCTATTATATATTTATTTAAGAAAACACGATTAAATGTATATAAAGATTTAGTTTTAATATATTTGCTAACATTAAAATAAATTAATAAATAACATTAAATTTATTTTAAACATATTGGCGACAGAGTAAATAAAATTTCAATAAACAACGAGGATTGGTTCCGTAACGTAACGTCTTTTTCACTATTTAGGACTTAATATTACAGAAATAGTAAAAAGATCTCGAAATAAATACTGATAATGTGATTTGGTTGTTTATTTGTGTAGGGTACAGTACGGCCAATGTGTCGTGGGCGCCTTGAAGTTAAGTTTTCTGAATTTTCGGCCATTGTGCACTCGGAAGGAAAATAACAAAAAATTAAGTTAAAAAATCCCTAAATCAAATCTGCGCAGGTATTTGTAACTACCTACAGGGTCGTACTGTATGCGATTATATACTAGATGGCACTGTCGTCTACCGCGTGCACCAGTGTTACCAGCACTGATACTGTTTGTACGGATAATTGGAACATAACAATAATCTACCTTTTCGTAATTTTCATGCATCTCCCGCAGTTTGTCAGAGAAACCTTAATAATAAATAACTCTGTTCTCCATTTTCCCTTCGTTCATGTATATAACACACACAACAAAAATACGTATTGGGATTTGAACCCGCGCCTCTTGGAAACTATCCAACTTAGACGGTTTCTATTTTTACGTTTCCTAAAAGAAGTCTTTTTCGTTCCTAAGTGACGAATAACACTTTAAAAAATTATAAAAAAATATAAAAGACGTATTATGTCGCGGTGAACACACCTTAATTAGTTAATAACTAACTATAATAAAATTTTCAATTTAAGCGATTGTTACCATTTCGATTGGAACTCCTTAACCGAACTAATCACATAATTTAGTATTATTCAATTTTGGCAAACTCTAAAATATATAATATTAAATTCATGCTTTAAATCCGGTTAAAGAATTTCATTTAATTTTAACTACGTTTATTAGAGACAAACATATCATTGTAATCAATATTTTAGTACAAAATTTCACATTTCGAGATCTTTTTCACTACAATACACAGATATACTACAATATTTTACTTAAATTAACAAATGACTAGATAGATGCCTATGGGGAGTTTCCATTAATAATTGTGAAATGGAATTTTTTAGCATTAACTAGTACTTAATTTATGGCATTTTAATGGATGCCATGCACGCTACCGTGTACTGTCCTATATACAGTTAATATAATATCATTAAAAACACCATTATGAAGAAAAACATATTTTTTGTAAAACATTGAAACTATGGCCGCCTAAATTAGATTGGTTTTAATTTAAAAATGTTAGGAAATAAATTTAAAATGGACTCTCACTGGAAATTTCAACAATTGCCACAATAATATTTTTAATATTGGACATTACAGTAACGTGTATGGCTAATTTAGTAACTAAAATATTTAAAAAAATGTATATATTTTGAACACTTCATCAAATATGATCATCATCACAATTCCTGTATGTAAATAAAAAAAGTTGCTTTCAATATTCTTTTATATAAATAAATTAAAAATTAAAACGAACGTGTCAACAAAATTTTAACTGAATATTATAAAGCGATTTATTAAAAACGTAATTTATATATTATTGTAACATAATTAATATTTAATATTAAAGATTGCGTTCATTAAAATATTAATGAGAAAATAAATAATGAAATTATAAATGCAAGCCACAGATTATCAAGAAGTTTAACCCAACACAGGGTGTACAGCGACAAGTGCCGCGAAGCTCATTTTACTTATAATTAATTTTATCTATAAATACTCTAGTTTGACACCATGGTACTGAGGGCATTAATTTGAAAATATTGAAAGTCACACTTAGACAGTTAATAAAAAAATACATTTTGTAATGGTCTGTGCCTTTATTTCAAATAAAAATATAACTATTGAAGGCTGTCACCAAATTTCATAGGTTTTAATTTTTAGACAGTTAAAAAATCTCGCGTAAAAATCTCTCGTATGTTCACATTTCATAATGAAAAATTGTCTAAGCGTGACTTAGAATATCGTCAAGTTCACATTAACCGCTACTCTAAAATTTGTGCGTATCGACCTAACGTTACATTAAATATCGACATCTCACAACACTAAAATCACACACACGCCAAATAAATTAACTATTATTATATAAATATATATTTTTTATATATGTTTTATTGCTGTCTCTGTCACACAGATAACACGAAGGGCACGCTAAAACATCTTATTCACTTAAATTGTACTTCAGGGTCGAATCTAAAGTATAAGATAAAATTTGCAATAATTACAACATTTATAAATTAATATTGTAAATTAATATATTTTATAAATTATATGCCATTTAAAACTTATTTACTTCCATATTCTGTTCCAAATATCAAACTTTGATAATGAACCGGATTTTGGGCGGAATCTACTAAATACTACGTTACCTCTACTCGTAATGGAGACAAATATTGTTTATAATTATCTAAACACGTTTTCCTTATTTTTCATAATTTCACGGGGTTTTAAGGCTCTCGGCTCTCTTATAACAACAAAAACAGGCACTGTAGATACAAGTTTTTTTACAATTTACAAATTGAATAACAATTTGGATAAGGTACCTATAGTATTTTCAAATATTTGGATTTTTTGGTTCAATTAATAATTTCAATTGTTTCAATTCTTATATATTTAATATTTTCCGAAGTTAATCATAATCATAATTAATATTGTTGTCCAAAGACGAAATATTTCTGAAAGTTCGACAAATTACATTATATTGGAGCTTAACTACTTTACTTATTTATTTAGATAAAGTAGGTAAAAAAAATAGCAGTAATATTTCCAATTCATTCTGAGGATTTGACGACATATGTAATAATTTGATTGTTTTATTTATTAACAATGTTAATAATAACGGACCCTTTCGTTTTTTCGTGTAGGCAATATTTTTTTGATAAATTTTATTAAATGTAATTCCTATATCAATATTACTAACTTTGTTTCCACTACACGGATTCGGGGTATAACTAGGTCACTATAATGCAAATCTACTAAATTAACTTTAAACTGTATCCTAGAAAATTCAAATGGTCTAAGTTTTTTTTTATTACAATAATACAGTACAATTCCCATTTTATAATTCCAAAAGGATGTTGACGTGAATATAAACAAAGAAATAAATGTTCAAAATGATTTAACAAGATATCAAAACTATATATATTATAATTACTTAATTTGGGCAGATTTATTGATAATTAATTTTTTACGTCTTATTAGTTCACGATTTACATTATTTTTACACGTTCTGGTGGTCTTCAAACATATATATGCGGATTTTTCTCATCTTTAAATCGTTTGTTCTTAAATCACAATAAAAAAATTATTAAAGCGAAAGTCAACATCCCTAATTAATCAAATTTTGCTCTCATTTTTTTTTATTCTACATTTGTAAATGACAATAAATATATAATTTTTCTCATGTCAAATACCAATAGATCACCACGACTAATTTCTAACATTTATTAATCTGGCTCACTCTTTTACACCAACACAATATTGGCTGCTCAAGCCAAGTCCGACCGCTAAAACGATCACATAAACGTGCCGTTCGTATAATATTAAACATTTAGATCGCAAAATCACGTAATTGGGGTTTATAATTTCTTAATTAATTTTATTATTATTAAAATAAACATCTACCACCATTTGAATTCCCTTTTATGCATACTGTAAATATAATCTAAACAATGTATGTACGACATAATAATATTTTAATGTCAAACAATACACTATATATATATATTATTATTGCTTTATCGGATTCCTTTGCGGAAGACATTTTTTACATGAGGCCAGTTTATTAGGCATTGGGTAATTTTTTTCTCCGTATTAGGATAAGAAATCTAGATTAAAATAAGGAGAACTGTAAGATATTAAGATAATTTTTAAAATATTACGTACGCTTTACATATGAAGAAGTCTCGTTAACGACAAATTTTCACGTTTAAGTGCCTTTCAAAAAGTAATATAAGATAATGAAGACTTCGAAACAATCAAAATACAAGAAATACATAAAAAGGACAGGCCGATTCCAACTAAGAAAAACGGTGCCTTTGTTCAACAAGTTTTTAGCACTGCATTTTCATTTAATATAATTATTACCGTTACAAATAATGAAAGGGAAAAATATATCAGAATTTTTTTAAACCTACTTTTAACAATAGAAGTATTGTTCTTTTTAAAGGGATTTATGTTCATATTATAAAATAATACAATTCACAATGATATTGGATCATATTTGTTTAAATATAATTTCGTTTAAGCCCTGAACGTGTCAACTGTAACGTCACGTTTATTTGATATTAATAAATTAAGTACACAGATAAAATATACGTTTCTAAATAGAATTAGGCCTACAATGGGTCCAATTTTACGAAATAAATTTTTTAATTGGGTTTCCAAATTTGAATGAATAATATATTTTTTCTATAATAAACTACACAAGACGATGATTGTCGACTGATAAAAAACATATTATATATACGAGTACGTGTTTTAACTATAAAATGGCTTTTACGCAGGAACGTCAATTGAACGATTTAATAGTACAAAAGAGGTAGAAATGCATATAGGTAAATATTTTTTTCGATATCTGGATATGAGGAAGTAATATACAACAAGAAGATATAGAGTATGTTGGGGTAATATCGCTAATGGGTCCACACCGTATGGAAAAAATATCCGCTTTTTAATTAGGCATTATTTTTTATATTTTTTTAAAGTGTTATTCCACACTTAGGAAAGAACTATACGTTTTAGGAAACATATAAAAATTCGAAACCGCGCCTTTTGGAAACCGATCAGGCGCTTTGACTAACATGTAGCTGAATGTATGAACGTAAGGCTTAGTTAGTGAGAACGCTTGGACGGTTTCCAAGAGTCGCTAGGTATTTTTTTCTATATATTTTCTAAAAAGTTAAATTTGTTAATGTTAGTAGAACGGACGCCGTTGCATACCGACTTGGCGAAGAGTGACTAGCGTTAAAAAAATTGCCCCATCAGCCTTTAATTTGATATATACGATCTTGACCCATCAGCGATCTTACACCCAACGTACCTTAAACTAATTAATAATTTATATATATATATATATATATGGCTATAAATATGGCTACAGCTTCACATAGAACACAACTTACTAAATAATTTAGCATTGATTTGAGGTAGTGGAAAATTAGGCACCTGACCCTAAACTACGTACATAGATAAATAAATTTATCAATCTCTCTTTGTAATATAAAATAATATTATAACAATTTTAAAAAAATCGCTTATGTAAGTATTATAGTAAATTAACTTTACGTTTTCATTTTCAAATTTTGTTTCTTTATTTCTGTTACATTACTATTATTTATTAAAAAATTCTCAAAACCAAGTCTGAACATATAAATCAAAGTGTGAGAGAGACCAATTTACCCAGCGATGTCTCAAAATAAACAAAAAAAAACCTTAAAATTGAAACACTCGTTTCAAACTATCCTTATACACACCAATAGGATTATTTAGGTAAACAGGCATTATAGGGTAAAATACTCAGGTCAAGTTGGTAGGTGGAGTTGTTGCCTCAATATTTACCTTTACTCCAGACATAAAAAACGGAATTTTATTTAGGTTAGGTTAGGTAATATGGGTAAATAATAGGCGTAAGGTAAAATACTTCAGATCAAGTCAGTCAATATTTACCTTCACTTCAGACATAAAAGCATCATTTTGATTAGCATCATAGAGATTTAGAACGGATGTTGTAGGGTTGGGTAAAATACTTAGATCAAGTAGGTAGTCGTCGTCGTCGGCGGAACACGAGGGCGAAGATGCTGCGGAGACGCCGCCAGCGCCGCCGCCCGCCCCCGGACACTATGCCCGTGCCCAGGAGGGATGACTGTAAGACAAAAAAAAATATTATTTACAATTGCATTACGACACCCAAAAATTGTTTTAACTCCAGGGAGAGACATAGCAAGGCAGTCCTTGAAACATAGGTCTTGAGCCGACGCTCGCTCTTGGAGTTTATCCGCTTCGACACGGATACGAAGACTACCTCGAATGCACGTTCTATGTACGCGGTCACATCGCTTCACGTCGCACATCCACCTCAATTTACTCTTAATTTCCTTTTTTTGGCTTCACGCTGTATCCCGCATGAAATAGGGCAGGCCGAGGCAACTTAGTGTTAAAACACTGCTTCACACCTTCACCGGAGCGAAGAAATAAAAATACTTAATATTTCAAATCCTCAAATAGCAAACGAACCCACAACCGGTCCCGTTTACAGTCAAACGCTTGTGCTCCTACATCACGATTGGCTTTTCCTACTAATGTAATGTAAACATTAAAAAAAAGTTCACCTGTCGCTGACGTTCAAGCCGACGTATCTCCCTCACGAGTCCGTGGAAGGCGTCGTCTACGAAATGGCGTAGCGCCGCTGAGGTTTCATAGAACGGGCACCCTAGTTGCGTCGCGAGCGCCTTGCCTTCTTCTGTTGTTACCTACAACATTTCAATTATATCAATCATAATACAGAGTTGAATAAACGATTGCTTTGCGCTAAAATAGACATTTTCGTTTTTCTCTCTGTATTTTTATATAAGTGGTGTACAAATAAAGAAATAAATCAATAAATATAAATTCTATTTTTACTACTATTGATTATTAAATATAACAAGAAAAATCAAAACACTAGTAAAAAAAATACCATACCTGTCTAAACCTAGGTGCTAAATCCAACTTGTTACCAACAAGTACCAAAGGCAGCCGCTCGGATGGTCGAGCTTGCGCGAGCAATCGTTTGTACTCGGCCGCGGCGCGGAACGACCGTCTGTCCGTCACTGAATAACACAACATGAATCCCTCCCCGCACCTCATGTATTGTTCTCGCATTGCCGTAAACTCCACCTGTTGATGCAGCAATTATTTATCTTTTTATTTCGGCTGTCGTGGCGCAGTATGACATTATGATTAGCTAAAGATTGTGAAATCGATTCATGAATCGATTCCACAATCTTTGCTTAATAATAATTGATAAATGGACCAGGGTCCACGAATGATTTTAATTTTTCCGCTCTGGAGTATCAAATGCACTGTTGAGTACTACATAACACGCAGTGTCTCTAAAATTGCTTGGGATGTGGGAAATGGGATGTCTTAACATTAGGTTTCCTCTGTGTTTTACAGAATTTTGTATTCTATGAAACTGCTAAAGTAGTTTATAATGTAAACGAAAGTTGTGAATGCCAAAACTGTCACTTTTCCTAAAAGACATTTAGTCTTTCTTACAAATTCTCCTATTTTTGTCCAATTACAATACATTTTAATTGAGGTGATGGAACCCAATGTCACACTCTAACAAAGGATACATAACACATCACTCACGATTTATACTTCCTACAATCTAACCAGCATCTGGGAGCATTGGGAGCCGCAGGATATACATTGGGTGAATGGAATTTCTGGCCGCGGAAAGTCCACCTCATCATTGGATGGTCAACAATTTTGACCCCGATAGTGATCTGATAGCAACGACAACTACTAAGGCAGCTAAGTATCTTAGGAGTAAATTCACTTTTAATTGCACTAGGGACGCAAAAATCAAGCTCCGCACGATCGCCTCTATTCTGGTAAACAACATTATAGAAAAGCCTGCAAGACTTATCGTGGATGAGGCCTTAATAATTCATTTTAATGAACAAACACATCAAAGGCCAAGACTCTTACACTTATCGGGGACAGACTAAACCTCGTCCAAATGCACATCGGCCCAAATTTTGAGATCTGTCAAGAGCTAGTGAGATCATATAGATGTCCACTGGATGTGATATACACACTCAACGAAATTTATAACGGAATATACTCAGCCCACCACACACTCTCTGCGAAAGACGCGATACACGGGTGCTTCCATTCCAATAGATTCCCCAATACTCTGTACCTGGTCCACATAGA
Organism: Heliconius congener; assembly: GCA_018230605.1. Taxonomy (NCBI): domain Eukaryota; kingdom Metazoa; phylum Arthropoda; class Insecta; order Lepidoptera; family Nymphalidae; genus Heliconius; species Heliconius congener. The sequence goes on along the minus strand of DWAO01003380.1, from coordinate 3,736 downwards.
CAGAGCAACAACAACAAACAGAAAAAGCGGACTTTCTCAGGAAAGATCTACTACACTGACGCCGAGGAAGACAGTATCGGCAGGTTCATTCGCCAAATCAAATATAAATTTCAAAAAACATAGTCATAGTGAAGATAAAGAAAGTAGATTTTTTTAAGCATCTAATAAAGAAAAAATATATTAGCTCCTTTGTACCTATGCAACATATTTTTTTGCTTCACATGTGAACAGAGGGAACTTAATTTCAAAGTGTGTCTTATAGTTGTTTCCACTTTATTAAATAACCTATTAAAATAGAACAATAATAAATTTAAAAAAAGTTTTTTAATTAACACTGGCTGTGATAGTAAAAGAAGTCGCACAAATCTTTATTTGTTTACTGATTTAGTTTATCAATAAAATTATTTCACAATGAAATAAAGAATGTGTATTAGCACAAACTTAGATGAAAAATGCAGGAAATCAAGATAATTTTTAAGATAAAGATTTAAGAGCTTGGATTGTGCTGTTACTCCACCTACATGATGAATAAAACAATGCTACATTCAATCTACCTTTATGTAAATATAACAAAATGATACATTATGATAAATGTTTCTTAAAAAAATCCTTTATACAACTAATTTTATTACCTGTCCTGCTGTATCCAATATATCTAATAATGCTGGCTCCCCATCAATCACAGCTTGTTGCTGATATGAATCCTCTGTAAAAGTTTTTTGACTCTTCAATTATTTATTTTTTTTACTCTCTATTTAATAACGAAAATATATATTTGACATAATAATAGCTTAAGACTTTACTTATACAGTAAAATACAGAAAAATAATTGATTATGATAGAAATCTTTTCCATATGGTTAAAAAATAAGCTAATAATATTTATTGTAATAAATAGTACTAAAGTACACGAAAGAGTTAAATAGCATAGCATACCTATTGTAGGATCATGATAATCCAGAAAGCTGTGACTAACGAATTGCAATGTGACCGCGGACTTCCCCACACCCCCGTCGCCGAGGACTACAATTTTGTAGACGCGGAGGCCACGCGACGTGCCCGCAGCCTCCGCCATGCCACTGCATGCCTGCGCTATTGGGGGCCCAGGAGAGCCGCGCCCGCCGCGGTCACTTGCACCACTTGCTCCTCGCGCTCGCCATCCGCACAAACCGCCCCCCAACACTACCACGATGCTGGTTTAATTTTAAATTAAATCAAACTTCACGCCATTTAAGACACATTTTATAAGTAGTTTTAATTTAAAAAATCGGCCAATAATAAAAATCGACAGCTGATTAAAGGCAATTTCGATTGACAATTTGACATATAGATTTTTTAATGTTCGAGCGCCGTCACACAAACGTCTAGAAGTTATAATTATAAAAGTATTATTCAAGTAATTAAATTAAGTTACAATAATATAATTCAAATTTCATAATTTATAGAAATATCATTAAACTTAAGTTTTTGTATAGTTTTATTCGAAAAAAAATCTTATCTTCCCTGAATTGTAAGACATTATTTTAAAAGAAAGATGCAATGAAACTGCTATTTTATAAATAATATTCTATCTTCAATGTCAATTTGAACTTATTATTTTTTTTTTCATCTCTTAATATATTTTTCTTTCCAATACAATTTGAAAAATAAAACTGCGTACTCATATATATTTCTGAACAGAATAAACGAAATTCTTACAAATAATCTGATATAAATTATTTGACATTTCAACATGCAACAACAATTATCAACAAAACAACAATCAACGATATATAGTATTCTTTAAAAACAAAGAAACAATCGTTATTAAACTATAATTGTATTATTGCTTATTAAACTGTCTCAATTTTTAGATTCATTTGTGTAATATATTTACGAATTTTGTGTAATTTTAAAGAATTTTTTTCGTATCATGAATTTATATGAGTTATAATAACGTTTAAAAGACAATTTTCTAACCAGTGATAATCAAGACGACTAAAAAAATATTATGGCTCACATCCAATTAGTTGATGAATTGGTTCGTGAGTATTTACTGTTTAGAGGATTTAGTACTACTGTGAAAGCCTTTGACAATGATTTAAAGTCTGATAAGGATAAAGGTTTTAGAGGTGATAAAATCGTTGAACAAATTGTACACTATATAAATGTTTCTGATTTGAGTGGATTAAAAGAGTACTGGTCCCATTTAGATAGTCTTATTTTTTCTAAATTGGAAATTCATGTACAACCTGGTAATATAAATTGTTTTTATTACCTTAGATCATATATTGCTCAAAAATTATAAATATTTTTAAATGCAATAATGTCTTTTCAGCCGTACGCAAAATAGAGTATAGCTTATACAAATTATATTTTGTAACAGCCTCGCAATCCACTGGTTCCACAAGAAATGAGAAATTAACTGAATTTTTTCATAAGTTAATGCCAGAATTACAAGGCCAAAACGAATGGAAGGATTGGTTTAGTAAGGATGATGAACATAATAATTGATGTAATAATCAAATTTAATGATTAATTTTTACATAATATTCTTATTTCTAGTGCTGCCCTATATCCAAAAACCTGAAGAAAATCCTTCATTCAGCCTCTACTTTACCAAAGCTTGGCAGGACAGTGTTCTAGTTTCCCTTCATAATTTACTAGCCACAGTGTTTCAATGTATGCCGCAACCAACACTGATAAACTATGAAAGTGATGCTGCCCTAATCAAGCAGCTGCAGAATGAAATTGCTTCATTAAAAATCAAAGTATGTTTAATATTTTTTTCAAAATTACTTTTATTAATAGTACCAGTGTTTGATAAAAATAACACATTATATTAATAAATAGCACAAAAATTGTGGGACTGGTTTCATTCAATAATATCAACCTAAATGGTTGTGAGTGAAGTGGGAATCAACCCTTTGGGAGAATATTTTTTTTTTCATTTCATGGTTTTGATAAGAAGACAGCACAATGTTCAGTTTTGTGACTTAACTTGCAATGTCACAAAAATTAGACAGAAAGTAAAGGAATAGAATGTTCTAACAGTGTATGTCATTACTTTGCTATATGAGAGATATAGCTATGTGATGCTAAAAAAAAAAAACCTTAAAGTATGTATATATAATTAATTTTAAGATATATGTAATAATTAACATACATTTTTTTACATTTTATTTCTGCCAACAGTCTCAACAACCAACAGAAAAGACATCTCCTATTGGACATCAGTCCCGACTTGCACAATACTCAGAACGCTTAAGTGGGCCATTACCATTAATGGATGATTTTTCTGCAATACCTTCAGAACAGCTTGAAAGTGGCATAAGAGGAGCTCGCGGCCTAAGGGGACTACTAAGACAAATGGGTGGAAGTCCCGTTATGGGTAGAAAAAGTGGAAGATCTCAAAGCCAAAACTAGTTTAAATTATTAAATATATTCAGTTGATTAACAAACATTTAAATTCATATTTGATATATTGTTATGTTATAATTATTTTTTTTTATTAATTGTATGAAATAAATAAAGATAAAGACTGTTTGTATGAAATAAATATGATAAAAATAATATGCTTGCGTTTATTGAATATTATTATGTTGAAATGATTATACTAGCGGACGCGCGCAGTTTCGCCTGCTTATTTACACCCTTAGAAGTGAATTCTAAAAAAACCACGAAAACACGTGTTCAATAAAATATTTTTAATAGTCTGAATATTTTTTTTATAAAAATCTGTTTAAAGCGATTTAAAC
>DWAO01003379.1:0-14304 GCA_018230605.1 Heliconius congener | reverse complement strand
CTCTCTGACTACCCCGCTAGGGATAAAGCGTGAAGTTAAGTTAAGTTAATTAGGGTAAATGTGACTATAGCGTTGAATTTTTGTGGGACTTGAACATCAAAGCGATGCGTATATAAATGGCGTCGTCACAAACTCATGCTTAAACAGTTTGAATGATTATCTTAAGAATTTTATTCAATCCATAGAGAGACAGGCGGAAAGTAGGGAATGGAATGTCTCAAAACTTCAAAAAATGCAGCGTTGAGCACCCTCTAAATTACGCGTAAAATAGATAATGCAGTTTTTAGTTAACACTAGGTTCCCTCTCCCTGCGCTGTGCTATACACGGGATATGGTAAAAGAAAAAAAATAACAATATAAATAACATTAATAGCACTACACAATAAACGTACATTAATATTTGTCAAAGAGGAATTTGAATACACTGTAACCTGCAGTTGCCAGGCCGGGATAATGACGATAATTAATTTCCCCAAATGGGAACCGAACCTACAAGCAACGCGTTTATAAATCAGACACTGCTAGCTGTGATACTGCATTACAACATCCTATGTCGCTTTATATTTATTCTTTATAAAATAAAGATAGGTATATATTTAACGTATTAGCACAGATGTTATTTTTTCTTACTGAAGTAATTAAACCCCACACGGATTCGAACACGTGACATCATAATAATAATAGTGTAATTGCACATTGCCTGTATCTTATTATCGCGTGTTACGGCATGATGATAATGAATTCTAACCTCAAAATGTAACGCCACGTGGTGTTATGTCAGCTGTCAGGATTACCATTTTGTGAAACGTTTTTGTTAGATAATCTAGTATTTTTTGTTTTTTTTTTATATTTGTTGTATACATAGATTCCAAAGTCTTGATATGTTTTTTACATTTATAGCTTTATATTTTAATGTGGTTGTCAGTTCAGCACAACTCAGTTCACCTAAATAGGAATATATTGCACATGTTTTAATTTACATATTTAATGTAACAGATCATTCGATCAATTTTTAAGATATTACGTATTGAATGGCATAACTTAACGCCGCACTTTGTCTTGTACTAGAGTGAGAATATATAAAAAAATGTATAAGATTATTTGAAGTACATACTGCCTGACGGACTATGATTCTTTTATTACAATAACTATTATTTATTCAAAGATATTTTCTTAATAGAGAAAAGTTATTAGAAGGAAGGATTAACCACAGATAGCGTTCTATTAAATACAGTATAAAGTGTATTACTAAAGATAACACATATCTAAGCCACGTGCTAGGAACTGATATAGGAAGTATATTCATATAAAAAAAAAATCTAGATAGAACTGTCTTGTTCGAGCATGAAGATATGAGCCGAGTGAACACTAAGCTGGCCATCCTGGCGCAGTAGCGTTTATAAACGTGATGGTCGTCGGTGCAATTCGCACTTGGTGGGAGTAATATACAAATTATTTTCATATCTGCTCGGGTAGACAAAGCGTGGCGTTGAGTTTCGCAATGTACTCACGATGTCTCCAAAATTAGTAGTACGTGGGGAGCGGAGTGTCTTAACAAAATTACCTTTGCTTACCCTGCTTGTTATGTAGAAAAAAGCATAGGGGTATGCTGAAAGGGAGTGTAGAGAGCGGCTATAAAAAATTAGTGAAACATAATTACATTTGTGTTTATATTTGACGTTTATATTTTTTTTAATGGAAAAATGAATAAATGTATACATACATCACTACATTTTTTCTAGTCACATCGCTTACTGAAAGGTGCGTTAGTATAAAAAAATATATAAGTGTCAATACACATTTTTTTGTCTCAAGATGCTAAATATTTATGTTGGCAAGGTTTCAAGTAGCGATCTTCAATACTTTTCCGTTATAAGTCTTTTTCTTTCTCATTTTTAACCCCCAATCGAGCAGTTTAGACATGGGACGACGAGTCGAGACTTCAAATCCAAAGGTTATATATATCGTGCCATGCTATATTTCTGTCGGTCATTCTCTTCTAAATACTTATTTTTCTCTGAATTGATAAGTGGATTTATCTTTTTATTGCTTCACACTTTATCCTTAGCGGTGTAAATATTGAGAATGGAGCGATAAATACTACACTTCCTGCATATCTCTTTCGCCTTGTCCGTTCCATCATCCTCTTTATACATATGCTCCGGCTGGTCCTCTTTGTGTATACGTGACCTTCCTTAAGGATCATCAATACTATGTTCGCTAAGGTCAACCAAGTTTTCCCCTGCCTCTCTCACCACTCGCTCTTGCTTCATAGTATTTCTTACAACAACCAAATGACCAACAAGAGTGAGACGTTCTTCCTCATTCTCACTGTGACGTCCTGAACCTGACATTCTATAATATGAGTTCTTTCTTATTTATGAGTTTACGCTCTCTTTCTTTTCTTTCTTAATAAGCCACTAGATAATAAGTTACCCTCGGCAAGGTCGCGTTTCGTCACCCAGCCGTTGACATGTGACGTAGCCTGGACGGGAGCCAGTCATAATTTATTTTATATATTTTATTATTGTACTGTTCATGCTATTTACAATGCTGGGATCGAATTGGTAACAGCAACTATCTTAAATATCTTCATTTTTAAGAGGATACCGTAGCCCAACGGCACGACGTCATGGCTCTAAACGCGACGGTTTTGGGTTCGATCGCCACTCGGGGAAATTAATTATTCTCGTTTTCCTCGACAACTCTGGCAACAAATCAAAGCACGGCGTTGGTGATATTTATGTTAGAAGTTGAGGAGTCTTTTGTAAAACCAATGACTCGGAGGTAGGCAGAGGGAATCTAAACACTCTGTTCCCCATTTTTAGCCATTTTTTTTTCAGACAATGGGGGTCAGGGCTCAACGCCGCCCATCGTCTACGAGTAAAGGGAAATGAAAAATAAATTCAGTATAATAATCCCTCCGGTTACAGATTGAACTGACAGTCGCGCGTTTATAGTCAGGTGCTATCCTATTGCGCCACGACGGCTTCCGTTGTGGTAATAATATATGAATTTATTAAATATATGGTATAAATATATTTATTGGCGTCAGCACGCTAATGACTGTCCCGGAATGTGACTGCTTCATGCAGATCTAGCAATTTTAGTTAGCATAATTTAACATTTTAAAGAGAACAATTTTTTTTGTTCATCTCACCGGGGTTATTATATGGTATATTTTAGGAAGAGATGCGGAGAGTAGTGACCTATTATTTCGTTTTTCAAATTCCATTTACTTCAAGGGGCTGAAATGTGATGAAAATAATTATAGTATATTTATTTTCATCACCCTTCCCCTTTCAGTTTAAATTAGCGGCAAACTGCCACTATCAGCTTGCGGTTCCGTTCCCGTGGTCGAAATGGAAATAATTAAAAGTTGTGTATGACATATGACACATCACAGTGAGTGCAGGTTCTGTGGGCTGCATCGAGACGATTAACGTATGGGCTATAAGCTCTACTACGTCATGTACCCTCGATATATAAAGTATTTATCACTAAAATATTTTTTTTATTTCGAAACAGTAGAGTTTCTGAGATTAGAAGGTTCGGACAAACGAACTCCTTAAGAGTTGTAGCATAGTATAAAATTATTATTTCCACCCAAATGTTAATGCTCTCATTATCTCGGCGGGTGCCAAAATTTTATTATTGTAACAATATTCAGATTTGAGGCCGTTGTTGCGACGTAGTAGCGTGGCGTCTTACAGTTAAAGCGTCGTGACGTTGTGGGTTCGATTTCCACTCGGGGGAATGTATTTATTTCGTTTCTCCGCTTTGGTACCAAGAAAAAAAGGCGGCTCTGAGTTCCACTACTTAACTCACAAAGCCTCGATTATTGGGAAGTGCAGGGAAAACGTTAACTGTAGATTCCCTCTGCGTGAAGCAAAATAAAAACAAAAAAAATATATATACATATACATACATACATATACATATATATATATATATCAATTTTTAAGGTAGACTCGTGTTCTTCGCTGGTTTCCTTTTCTTTTTCACCTATTTACCAATATTCCTTATTTTTGGATGCTTGCAACTAGTCACTACGTATTTCTTTTTATGATGACCTTAAGGCAGTACTTGGAGGATATTTAATATTTTTACATTAGAACCGTAACCGTAGTGTGATATCCTCATTATGAAACGTTGGCCATCGATCATCTCTGTAGAGTACTGAATATTTTAGGTCCCTCGCAACTTTATTCTCTAAAGATTTGGAACAATGGTCAGGTACCCTGACAGGGTAACTGTCCTCACCGACCCCGGGAGAGGTTGTGTTTGACGAATCATTTATTATTGTTTGGTATTTCATCGGAGTTAATCAGCTGGGACTAGCATTGGACACGATCCAAGATATATTTAAACGATTATCACGCAATCTTTGTAGTATATTTTAGGTGTAGTTTTGTTTTTAATGTGCGTAACTCGTATTTCTTAAAATAGGATCGGCTGAACATTGTTAGGTCTTTCCAATAATTTTGTAAAGGCAACCCAAAAAAGGTTGCAAGATTTAGCTGTCTTTTGAGTAATTTAAGATCAGATATTCTGTTTATTAGACTTATTTTTTTTAACTTGACTCATATAGCAATAGAAAGGCGGAGGGAACTAATAGGTTCCGGATTTCCGGTTCCCGTTAAAGCATTCTGTCCCAATTAAGAGCCTTCCTTTTCTGTATTTTCATACATTTCTTGCTAGGTAGTGGTAATAGGATATAAGAGGCGATGCCAGGTCATTGTTGTTGGTTTAGGGCTTATGCGTGTTGCGGAATAAAATATTATATTTTGTTTATAATATTCAACTTGAAAATTCCCATTTTATTCGTGAAAATAGTATTGGTAAGAACCTATATCAGTATTAATTTGTTTTGAATTTAAAAAAAAAATACAATGAGCTACGTTTAGTTGTTTTAGTAACTTATCAAAGTAACTGCTTAACAATTTTTTCTTGTGGACCAAATATTAAAAAAAAAACAATGATTATAGTAATCATCGATAATGACTAAAACTGGGAAATTAATTGTATCCGTTTCCTGGCTCTAGGCATTTAATTAAATTTTTATTTAACCGCGCCTTTTAAGTTCCGACAATCAACTAGGTGAAGAGCGGAGTGTCTGAAAACTAGGTTTCTTCTACCTATATTGCTATATGCGTGATACAGCGTGAAGCCTAGATAGTATGTCCAATAATAATGGATACTACGATATACGAAATTCTTACAAAATTATTCACCATTAGCGCTATTTTTAACATCACTTTTCATATATTTTTACATAATAGGTATGTCTTACATCACATTGTCAGTTTCAAGGTTGCCCACTTCTGCGTATAATGTAACGGTACATAACATCACATGATCAGTTATAGAAAAAAGAAACGTTGTAAACAGTAATAATTTATTAACGTTCAAAATTTAAAAATATATATTATCAGGCAAAGTGTGGGTTCGATTGCAACTCGGGGGAATGAACTACTTTAATTTTCTGGCTCTGGTATTAAGGCAAGCTGCGGCTTGGATTTCTACTCTGCCTTTCAACTCGCTGTTATTTTCTTTTTTTTATTTTTTCTTCACTGTATCCCACACCGAGCGGGGTAGGCAAACGGAACGGGAAAAATTACTATCAAGAAATCCCTAATTTTAACGCCGCACTTTAGCTTGTTCCCCAGATCAAAATGAAAATATAGAATATTTCATTCCCCCAAGTGGGAATCTAACGCCCAACCGTCAAGCTTACAGTAACAGGTTTGTGTCCCTGCGTCACTTCGACTTCTATCATTAATTAGCCTCATATTATTTCAATATTTTTTAAAATTTCATATTTGGGAATCGAATCTAGACTCGTCGCACACAGTCACCTATCTGGTATATTCAAACTTCTAACTAACATAAGCGCAATGATAGTACATTTTACCAACACGAGTCTCTAGCTCCACACATACCATCCCCTATATAATGTCAAGGACACTGCAAGGGGTAGCAGCTGCATTGTATGCCATTTTAGGGTTCTCAGTATAGGGGTGGTGAGCGTGCATAACTTTTAATTTTGCACTAAGTGAGGGTGCTTTCGTCAATTTGATACTTTTTTCTGTGAATTATTGATTGTCATTGAGTTTTGTGCGTGCGTTTGGCTTTCTTTGAGTGGATTTGGAGTTTGGAAAGATGTTTTTTGCACGCGCAATTCTATGTCACGAAAATTGTACGGAAAGTGAAGAACGGCGTGTTTTAATTCGCCTCTGCCATCTGTGCGAGGTACAGCGTGAAGCGAAGAAAACACTAGGAGGCTTCCCTCGCTGTAATTTTATGTAAAAAAATGTTTGAAAGACAACGATGTAGTTTGGATTATAATAAATAATAGCAACATTTATTTATTATTTAAATCACCGTGTTAGTTTGTTTGTGTAAAATTTTGTAAGTACATTTTGATGCATTTCCAAGTGTCCGATTTTGCTGCTACATATAATCAATATTGTTGTTAATCTAAAAGGGCCGCCGTAAGAAAATGGCGGATTGCAAATTTTTGCACTTCATACCTAATAAAGTAGAGAGTAGAGTATCTGGGCTGGATTTGTTAAATACAATACACCATGGAAAAAAAAAACATCTAAAGACTGGATGATAAAACAGAATTTTAAAATAAAGACATATTTTAAAAAGGTATTTTTAATTAATATGTCATAATTGATGTTCTTAGATACACATACACACTCTCACACACACACACACACCCACACATCACACAGGCTTTATGTTAATGTACATTAAGGTGTAGATAATATTTTGCTTTTTATTTAATTTAAACGCTTAATGCTTCTAATTGTCACTTATTTTGAATTGCCATTTTTACATATTTTTATAATTACGATTTTAAATAAAACTTTATTTCGTTTATGAAGCCACTTCATTGTTATAATTTAATTATACTTGTATAGTAGATTCTCGATGTTTATTTAATCTATGTCACTTAAAATATGAATTTAAAAAAAACTTATATAGTAATTCTATAAAGTCATAAAATCACTGATACCTATTGCAAGTTTTATTCGATGATGAATTCAGAGCTATCAAGGTTGTCAATTGTTTTTTTTTTGGAAAATTTAAATATAAATACAATTTAAATGTAAAGAACTTTTAAAACATTATAATTGAGTTGTTATATTTCGTGAAGTTTTCTGACCCTCGTGGCGCAGGGGTTCAAGTATGTGTGACTGTAAACGCGATGGTTATGGGTTCGATTTCCACTCGGGCAAATCTAAGGTAACAAGAGTAAAAATCAAGGGTAACAAGGCAAATCGCGGCGTTGAGTTCACTCAACTCATCATGCATGCCTCGAATATTCGGCGGAAAGTAGGAAATGGAGTGTCCTAACACTAGGTTCCGTCTGCCTCTACCCTACGAATACAGCGTAAAGTTGATAAAAAAAAGTTTTCGACATTTTTTTTTCTTTTTTAGTTTCACGCTGTATCCCGCATGGAGAGCGATGAACAGAGAAAACCTATTGTCAACACTGTCTCCTCAAATTCGATGGTAAGCGTTTTAACAGTAGGTCCGCTCTGCCTAGCCTGCTACATGCTAAGTGCAGCGTTAAACTAACTAAACTATATATTTACTAACGTAAGATTGAACATACAAACGTCTTCTGCGGCATTCAGAAAGATCCAAGAAGACCATTTTGAACATATTAGGTGTTGGATGCCGGGACTGAACGCCGTGTTTAATTCAACAAATTATATTCTTTTGTTATATTATTTTTATTAGGTTATAAAACCAATTGGCTCCAATTGTGCAAGCAACTTAACGTATGTTAATGTGTACGATGTAAACATTATTTCGTAGTGTCTTGACTTTTCGCTGTCAAGGTTAAGTTAACTTACTGTAGACTACACGCCGTAGAAACTTTATATTACACCACCTATTGTTTATCATATCATTAAATTATGTGGTCGAAAAAGGGTGTAGGTTCAAATCACAGTTGCTGTATTTATATATGCTGTATACTTCTATTTCTACGTATTTCTTTTTAGGTTTGCGTTGTATCCAATACATAGATCCAGTACATCCAATAGATTTTTATAACCAACCTGTAGTTATATTAATGAGTATACTATAATTCAAATGATAATCATGAGGCTAGTCGTGGTGCAGAGAAACAAGCGTGCGATTGTAAACGTGACGGGTTGAGGGTTCGATTCCTACTCGATGAAATGAAATATTTTTATCTACTCACTCTGGTAATAAGGGGAAACGCGGCGTTCATTTCCGACAATCAACACGCAATGTCTCCACAATTCGCTGGAAATTGGGGAACGGCGGTGTACTAATGTGAACGGAGGGAGTATCTTAATACTAGGTTCCCAGGTTCTCTCTGCCTACCCCGCTATGTGCGGGATGCAGCGAACAAGATCTTTATTATTTTTTTTACAGATTTTGGCATTTTACAAAAACATAATTACTGTAGTTTATAGCCACAAACTTAGAACGTGATGATTCAAACTTCAAATACTAGATAGAACTAGAAGATACTGAAGCATATGATACGAAGTGCTCTTACAAACTTGATGACACATCCGACGAAGTAGCATCACACCGTATCTCCAAAAAGGATTTATATTCGCAACTATCCAATTAGTCTATTGGTATTTAAACTGTCGTTATACTATGAAAATAATAAAGCATTTTTTTTCTGCTTCACGTTGTATTTCATATAGTAGGGTATGTAGAGGGTACTCTCACTTTCCGCCGAATTTTTGAGATATTGCGTGTTGAGTGACGGAACTCTATGCGTAGCGTTTTAGCAAATAAATAATAAATTATTCACCCGGGTGGGAATCGAACATCCCAAATCGTCGCTTTTTCAGTCACATTCTTGTGCCATTGCACCACTGGCCTCAATCATATAGATACTATAATATATATTATATCTAACATGATAAATCATTTCGTTTTCTCCGGTCCGATTAAAAAAAGAGTGTGAAACTCAAAACATAATAACTCTTAATGTATTTGTAAAAGAGAAAGCACAGTGTCTTATCACAAGTTACTTTCCCACCTCCCTAGTCCAAAGAAAAAAAGCTATTACCGACTTGGTTCAGTTGGTCTAAACCACCAAGGTCGTATAAAACGTCACTAACTGTCACAACAAACGGATGAACATGTCCATTTGTCATGCTATTGTACACAATAGACTAGGTAAGTAAGTGAGGCGTCGGTTATATATGTAATGCATTCAATTATATATAGTGCACTGCTTCGTTTAGTGGGAGTTGTTGACTTTTGGTCGTTGTTTGTATTCGGAGATTATGGATGTACGCGCTTTGCCTGGGCACCAGAGCGAAAAAATGAAAATATAAATTTTAATTAATATTTCATCGAATCCACAAACATTCGCGTTTATAGTCACACTTTGCCTCCTTGCGCCACGTTTGGTATTCGTAGTTTTGGATGTACAGCTTCACGCCTTTTCTCCGTGCAGCAGAGTAGGCCCAGGGAACCTAGTGTTAAGTTACTTTGTTCCCAATTTTCCGTCAATTTCTCGAGAAATTGCGTTGTCAATGGTGGAACTTAACGGCTCGTTTTGAAGTTAACGAATAAATATTAACCTTGTATATTTATAAATTGTAATACTATACGTTTGACTGCCAACATTCACGGATGAAAAGCAAATTCCAATTTTCCCAGACTCGTATTTCTGTTCAGTCAATTTTAAGTATCCATAAAGTGTCTTCGTGAAGGCGAGCTTCAATGAATTCACTGCGTAGAACGAAGTTAAATAACGCAAATTTTGTTATAGAATTTTACTCTTCTTTATCTATTTTTATTGTTTTTTTTCGTATAGAATATTTTAACATCTTGAATACCAAGGCCAAGATTTTAATACGTTGTTGTATGAAACATATATTCATCTTGTTTCCCAATTTTCCTGTATATTTGGTAAAGAATCGAACCGCTATTTCTATTATCTTTTTTAAAACTCAAAATAATCAAATAAGAAGACAGACGCAGCGCTGGCTAGTCGCCAGTGCCGCAGAGTGACGAAAAAAGTAATTCAACGAAAACGTCGATAGTCGGTAGGTGCTCTTACTGACTGCTAGCTTCAAATTGTTTTAACCTTTAGATTTACTTCGTGTATCTATAGAAATTTTGTGTAAATTTTTATAATTTTTTTAGAAGAGGTCGTCGTGGCCCTGTTTCTCAAAGGTGTAAACGACACGGTTGTGTATTTGATTATCTGCGCACAATCCAAAGCTCGGAGTTGAGTTGCGCGAATCAACATGCAATGCCTCGGCAATTCGGCGGACTGTGGAGCATAGAAATATTAACAAGAACGGATTGTCTTAATTACAGGTTCATAACTTACAGGTTCCTTCTGCCTACTCTGCTATGTGCGGGGGATATAGCGTAAAGCTACTGAAAATAAAGATATTTTTTTATCAAATATTTCATATAATTCAACAATATAAAATATTTTGGTTGGGCTGTACTGTACTTTTTAACTCTGTTAAGCCATTGACTTCTATTTTGTGACATCCAGCGGCATATATGCTTCGTTCCTCGTCTAGAATTTGTACCTACTTACACCATGTTTAAACAGAGATACCCCAATTTCGCTTCGATGGTGATTTTTAAAGATAGTCCTTTGATAAGACTAACTTTTTACAACCTATCAAATTTTAAAACTTATAAATTATTGCTAATACCACATATTATATATGATATTAACAGGTATTTTCTGTGAATATAATTATGATATATGGATAATTCTACGATAAGATGTTTTAAGTCTATAGAGAATAGGGCCAAGGAGAAAAGTTTTTTCTTTAAACACTAATAGTATGATTTTTGTCCTGTTTATGTATCTATTAAAGTAAGGGCAAGTCACTTTATTTATATTTAATAACTTTTTACTAGGCCAGCTGGCTAAGGCCAGTCGTGGCGCAGGCGCACAAAGTGTGACTGTAAAATATATGCCTACCCAGCTCTGTGCGGGATACAACGTGAAGCTGATTTATTCTTAAATCAAGATCAGGGTAGATACTTATTTAGCCAGGGGAGAAAATTTGTAGCAATAAAAGTTGCAAAATTATAAAAATCTACTTTATTTAAACATTGTAATTAATATAAAATCAGAATATATTTTTTCTAATTATATTGAACATTTACAGACAATATTATTTCAGCCTTTTCGGAATTTAAAACAAAAAGTATCTTTAGTGTCAATATATGAAATTAACATGGCATTGTACCTATAACAAATTATAAAATATTCTTTTATTAATAGTAATTATATAGTACTAGAATCTTTTAAGTAACACAAATAATCAGACTTGCGGTAACTAGGAAAATTTTCACATTACCTGTACTTATGCTACATTTCTTAAATGAACGAATGAGAACGAAAAAATGAATGAATGAATAAATTGCCTATTTTAAAAAAAAAAAAAAGCTTAAGCATTCTTAAACACGTTTTCAGACTCTTTGAAGCCATAGAACATTTTCTGCTCTTCTAAAATAAGATTTGGTTCCGGTAATGCCTGAACAAGAGATAAATTAAATATAATTTTTTCCACTTGAAGTAATTTTCCACTGTTGTGGTACGTGTATTTTACCTGTTTTTCGTCATCTTCTAAACCCGAACTGCGACACCCAATGTACCGGGAAAAGTTCTAATTTGTTCTTTAGCATTAGCAATTAAAAAATCTTTCTTAAGCATTTCATCATCAATAACGAAAACATTGATGCTAGGACAGTTTTCCTGAACAGCATTTGAGAAATCTCTCAGAGATGCTATATTTTTTCCACTAGCTACTAATCGGTGTGCCGATCTCTTGCAAGTAACTCCTACATTATCAGGAGACCCCTTGTTGTGTCCAGCTTAAACACACAATGTCCGAAAATGGGTATTGGATTATTTGAAGCTTAAAGCGCGAAGGTTTGCTGCCCTACGGAAGGGGAAAGAAAAGACGCATTGTTTGCGTAGTTAGCTTCGTTTACATTAAATACTTCCTTCTTATTTGTTAATACAACCTCATATTTCTAAAATATTTAACTTATCGTTTTCACATGATAATTTGAATAATCAAAGTGTCTACTGATTGTGGGACCTTGGATGTTATCTTTTATCGTCGCCATCGATCAACGTTGGCGCTACGCTATGTAACTCAATGTCTTGTTTTTGCTTCCGATTTTAATATGTATTTTCTTAAAATGTCCAGTTAAATAATATGTTTAGAGAAATTTTGAGGACTATTTGTCTAATATGTAGTTAAGACAGTATGCGTACTCACTAATTTAAAAGTCCCTTTCAGCGATAACGAGTGGCAGGTGAAGAACCATTTGCTTTGGACATTGAAAGGTTGTTTAAAAACACATTTCTTTTTGGGAGGATGATTGAGCCATCGGATAGGTTTAAAGGTCAGAATTGAAGCTTGTTAGTTACAACCCCTAGGACGTCTGGCAGGAGTAAAGGCCCACGTAAATGGTCTGATAAAAAATAAATATACATTTTTTACTTTATTAAATAGGCGCCACCTCTGAAAGGGCCCCATTTTCAAGTTAGTAAGTACGCATACAGTCTTAGCTACATATTAGTTTATTAATCCTTAAAATTTCAGCTTTGCTAATATGACGTAGGTCTGGGGGCCCTAGCATCTCAGTCTATAACTTAGCGCGTGTACATAAATCGAAAGTAGCACAGAACGTCAACTTGACAAGTCTTAAGTCTGAGTTACTCAACCGTCTACGTCTGACATTTTTGCGGAGATCTGCGACTTGGCTCTGTGAATGTCGCTCTTATTACAAGGATAAAAGGGTTAATGTAATATTGAAGGAAATTGAGTTAAATTAATACATTGGTTCGTAATAAGGTGTAGTTTATGTTATGAGCGATTATATTAATTATAATAAAATTTTAACGAGGAGAGTGGGATCTGTCCCCGCTACGTTATATTTTATACGTTTCTAAATATATTTTACTTCAATATCATTTTTTAAAAAACTATATATATTTGTTTGTTTATAATTAAAGCTTATTTGTTTAGTATCTTATTATATGGAGTGAAATTAGCGTAAACTTTTATCCAATACTAGTAGGCACGCACAGCTTCGCCTGCTTATTTGCGTCAGGGGTGAATTCTAAAAAACCATGAAACACGTGTTCAATGAAAGAGTTTGAAATTCAAATTTTACAAAAATGGATGCCGATTTAAAACAAATCCATACAAACTTAATCCCTTTAGGGTTAAAATTTTTCATAATCCCTTCTTATTGGATGTCCAGATTATGAAAATAAACATCTTTCCAAATTTCACGTTTCTACGCACAGTGGTTACGGCTGTGCGTGCGTCTTACCGCAGTCAGTCAGGTACATGTACTTTTATATATATCGATAGATTACGCAGTAGAGACTAATAATTTTGAATAGAAAATACACCATTATTAATAATAATACGAGCTTGTACTGTCTATTGTTGGGCGAAGGCCTCTCACTCTTTCTTTCATTATTTCTATTTTCTGTTGTAAACCAATCAATTAGGTCTGTAATGGTTTCACTCGTCATCTCCGTTTTTCCGTTTCTTCCACCGATTCTGCTTTTAGAGTTTAGATTGCAATCAGTTTAGGTTTTCGCCCAAGTCTAAAGGCATGCGGCAGACGTCATCGTCAGAAAGCAAAAAAAATATCTTTCTTTAAGTGTAAACAGTATTAAGTTTTCAGTAAACAGTGATTTTACTTTTGATAATTGTCATAATGAACAAGCAAAAAAAGCAATTGTTTAATTATATGTTATCTATACTAACATTCTAGATCTTAAAGATTTGCTTTGTTAAATACGCTAATCTCAGTAACTGATGGTTCATTATTATTTGAAATTATTTTATTGTGTTGGATAATCTATCTATTAAGACAGGCTATAATTACATCTCGGAATCTTTGTATCGAGATACGGCACAAAGCGTACGGGGCCGAAGCCACAGGTAACAGACAGTATTCTATATATAAATGTTGTGTTAAAGCAAACAGTTTATCACTTGTACCACGCGCAAATGTTTTTTGATACCGAACCGGATTGCGACAACTTGATACTGGAGCGGTTTCAAAAATCGTGAAAGTTGTTGCGATTTTTTCATGTATACTTAATATTTTTTTTTCTTTTAATATTACTTATATCCTTGAAAATGCATTGAATTGTATTTTGAAAAAAAAAAATTTTTTTTCATTAGCTTCACGTTGTATCCCGCATACAGCAGGGTAGGAGAGGAAACCTAGTGTTAAGACACTCCGTTCCCCACTTTCTGCCGAATTCTGGAG
>DWAO01003378.1:0-14305 GCA_018230605.1 Heliconius congener | reverse complement strand
CTCCTTGAGTGGGGATCGAACCCACAACCAGTCGGTTTTACAGTCACACTTTGTGGCACTGCGCCACGACTGGCCTCTTATATGCTAGTTTTTATTTATTTTCGTTTATTTTGTGGAACAGGCAAAGAAATTAATTATTAATTAGGAGTGATGTCTATATACAAAAATATGAAGAAATAGGACTCTCTCTCTCTCTCTCATTTTGTTTGATTAGACCGCGGATATCGTAATATCTCCATGATAGATATAAAAACACCAACATGAGTTGGTAAGGCCTTTGTGCAGTGGCTAGTGTCTGACCGTAAACGCACTTACTGCCTTGTTTTGGTAAAAAGACAAAAAGTTATGTCTTCCGCAAAATCAAGATGATATTGGCGCGTCGGAAACGGAGTGACTTAACATTAGGTTTCCTTTCTTACCAGCTATATGCGAGATACAAGTTATTATTTACACATCACCCTGTTCTGATTTGCTTTTTTAACTTCTTATTTATGTTTCAGACACGAACAAAATGTGGATGAAATGAGGTATTCAACGATAGATGTTAAGGAACCTATAAAATCTGTGTGTTTCCTGGGTGATTATGTGTTAATTGGTACAAAGACTGGAGTGATTAAGGTACGTATGTTATTACTTATTATTATATTATTAATTAATATAATTATCATCTGTATTCAGATTTCAGTTAAAAATATTTTTTTTGCCTTTATATAGTTTAGTAAATGTCGATTTGAAAGCGTATTATCAAAAGTCATACAATGAAATCATTTTTATTTTTATGATATATAAAAAGTCATAAAATTATTATTTGATATTTTGACTTAAAAGTGAAACGTTATTTTATCTTTTTTGCGTTCATTACGTTAAAGTAACACAACTCAATATTTTCAAAAAATAATTTTCTTTCAGTTATTCCACATATCAACAAACAAACTCAAGAAAGAACTCCACTGCACTTCCCCCATACATTGGGTTGGCGCGTGTCCTTCAAACTTGCCCTTCATAGCTGCGTTAGATGAAAATGGCGTTTTACGAATATGGTACGTCGATGATATACAACAATGCGATGGGATTATAGAAGAAGGTAAGATTATATATTTTTGGGGTTCCGAACCTGGTTTCTTTGGAATCAAATTCTGATCAATAAACAAATGTTTACAGAAGCAGAAGAAACCCACAATAATAATTTTCCTAGCAACGTAACGATTTCATTGCCCAACATGCCATTCATTAACTGCCGCTGGTCCAATCACGATGAAACGTTAATAACACACACTTTACATGTAATTTACGTTTATAATACAAATGGCGATATAAAGTATTGTCTTAGTGAAAGCTATAAAGATATACAGATATCATGTTGTGTTCCCAGCAATTGTGAGAATACAGTGTTGGTTGCTACTAATAAGAGTTTGGATATATTGAATTTGAAGACGGGGGAGAAACATAGTTTTGATGATACGGGAGGTGTTTTAGATATCGCTATTGTTCCTGGTAGGTATTATGTTACCTTTTTCTTTTTTATCGCATATGTAAAGGTAGGAAGAGGGAATAGAAGGGTAGAAAGTATTGAATGGCGGAACTTGCGCTCCTTGCGCATGAATGTTGCGCTTTATTTTGTTACTTGAAGGGAGAGAGGGAAAGGGAGGGATAATTCATTCCTTAAACGCTGTGCCTATGCGTCGCGATGACCTCATATATATCTTATAGAAAACGTACGTATAAAAATTTTTACGTAACAGGGTATGATCCCACGACGTGGAGACCGTCCGAGCGCTCTGAGCGTCCGTACTTACTCATAAAGCTACGCCATTTTTTTAAATGCTTGTTGCAATTTTTATGTTTTGTATAAAGTATTGTTTTTCGAATGTGGAATAAAATTTTAAATGTTCAAAAAGCCTAAAAAATGTTATGGTATCTTAATGTTATATTTCCAGGCACAAACAAAGTAATAACACTGAAAGAGAAACAAGTAATGCAATACGAATACAAAATGCTGCGCAGATTCAACAAAGACTGTAGTGATCGTGAATGTAAAGAGATTATAACGAGCGGTGCCGTCAAGGATAATATTAGTTTTATTTCTCTGGCAGTAAATAAATCTGGTTCTTTGTTGTTTGTATCTACTAACGATAGTAGAGTTATTTGTGTTGATTTGAAAACTTATGTTCATGTACTGGACATGGAAAATAGGAGAGGGTAAGTTTTTGTTATAATATGTTATACTATTTCGTTTTGTCAATGAATAGATGAAGGGAATAGAGTATTTGAAATTAGATACATGAAATAGGTAAAAACTAAACGCACTGATTGTGGGTTACAACTTTTGGAGGATTTATTTTCCGTTTTTAACAAGATAGTTCTCTGATATCGTAGTGTCTCCAAGGACTCCAATGGAAAGCGGTCAACTCGCCCCGCCCAGTTTCCAAGACAATACGTGTTCAGTGGCGGCACTCGTAGACAAAGGAATCAAAACTGAAAATTATATATTTAACCAAAAATCGAACTCTCTATCTTCTTGTGCACAATTAAACACTGTGCCATTGCACCATGATGGCCTTAAATTAATTTTGAAACATTTTGTATTTTTTTTATGTAATTGCATATAAATAAATACAAGGAATCATTTCAGTAATGTAGTATCGATGGCAGTAAGTGAAATATCATGGGATGAACTGGAAGCTGGTCCGGATGTACTCCTTACTGGAACAGATGATGCAGAAAATAGTGCCAAAGTTTGGTATTTGGATGCTTATGCGACTATCAACAGGCAAAGGGATAATGGGTAAATTATTATAAATCTAATTATTTATATATGTTTCCAATAATATACTTGTAGGTCAATTGTAGTATAGTACGGGTAGTGGTCGCCCTAAATTTAGGCGTTCCTTCAGAGAGTAAAAAAAATCTTAATTAAAATGCGCATATTTGCAACCATAGCTAACTTCAAGGCGGCCACGACTCGTCGACCTTACTTTTTAATATTCTGCTAAATGTAGAGGACGCACAAAAATTTACAGTAGGCATTTTTATGTTAACATTCATTATAGCATTTTTATATAGTATTTAGATGTATACTATAATCTATTAATTTTGGCATGAGACAAAGAAATACTGTTTCTAAAACTTTTGTAATTTTTTTATTTGTATTTAATTTGGTCCAGGTTTACTTATATTTTAAAATACAAAAAATTACGTAACAAAACAAAAAAAACTTAATAAAAACAACAAAAGTAACAACGGAATCACAATAGTATTGTCCTATGAACAGGTTGATCGATAAAAAAAATGACGGATATAATCTGACCGATGACAAAACATCACAATATAATGTTAAATGTTCTTAGTACCTGTACTCTATCATTTATTATAATAGTTTATTTTTATAATATTAAAGTGTGCCTCAAGTTTGGGAACACTTTGGGTGTTTTTACATGTCAAGTAATTAAACATTATTAAAAATTAATAATTCATATATAATAATTCATGTTACCGTAAATTAGAGTGAATATAAACATTTTTAGATTTGAAATTAGATTTTTACAACGTTCCTGAATTTAAATACGAAAACAATTTTTATTTTTTATTATAATATTATTTTTTTTTTTTTGTAAATTTATTTAAATTATGTAAAATTAGAAAATGTAATTATAAAAACAATATCATCATCGATGAAGTCGATAAATTTAAATCATAATTATTATCAAATAATAAGTTCTATAGTATTATATATATCCATAAGACCATACATATTTTTTTTACTTAATATTATTAAACTCCATCAATCGTGACCTATAAAAAACCTTTTTTTTCTTTTGCTTACCTTTTTATCTAATGTCTCCGTGAATAGAGTATAGAATAAAATCATAATGTGAATTCAAATATAATATACCTTTGTATATTAATAACCAATTACAAATAAAGTAAATAATCCACCATTTCTAATATTTTTAAAGTGTAGTTACACACTTAGAAAAGTATTTTAAAAATATATATATTAATCCACCGTTTTCCACAGCAAAGTTCGTTTAACTTCGAAATTCGATGCTAGCTTCGTAAATGCACTCTATCCACCCACACCTACGCCCAGCACTGTAACTCTAACAACCGACATACAAAGTACGCCATCGACACCTAAACGACACCAATCATTTGTTAATATTAAAACAAAAGAAAAAAGAAATGTAATGAGAGCCACAATGAGCTTAGATAGACATTCGTTAAAACCGTTGAATTTGAGAGGAATCACAAATGGTAATGTAGAGTGTGTGGCGCAACCGTTGTTGGCGATTGTCGATGATAGGAATAATGTTAAGGTATTTTATATTACATTTTTTTCTGTTTACTTTTCTTTTATGTAATCATTACAAAGTCACGTTGCATGTAAAAGTATGATAAATCATATTTCTCTTGTAATATTACACATGTGTACACATGATTTATAAACAAGTATATATCAATATAAATTTTTTTATCCTTGGTTAATTTGTTTTTAGTTTTATTTAATTTTTTTAGATTAATATTTAAATTATTGCTTACATATAAGTTAATATCTTTTTACAGGTAATGCGTGGTAGAAAACTCATAACAGAAATACAATCAAATTGGGACGATCATATAACAAAAGTTAAGATATCGCCGTGCAACCATTACATTATATGTGGGCTAAAAAGTGGAATCGTAAAAAAAATCACAATACGAACTAAAGAACAGAAAGACATTTTAAATGTAAATAGTGCGGTGATCTACATGAGTTTTGTTAATTCTGACTTATTAATGGTCGCCGGCAAAAATAGATGCTTAATGGCGTATATGTTGAAAGAAAATGGTGAATGGAAACCGGAGATGTTAGAACGTGGTAATGCTCATCTAGGGTCGCAGGAAATATTAAATGATATACAAGGTTATTTGAGTTTTTTCTTATACTTCTTTACTTGTTTTTCAAATAAACATCAACATTCTTCAACTTATCTTTCCAAAGCAAGATATTAACATCATGATTATTATCTTGCTCTGGGAAGAGAGGTGAACGTTGCGTTCTACCACTAAGTTCCTTCTGCTAATCCTACTTTATGCGAGATTAAGCGTCAAATAATCAATAAACAATAATTATAAAACAATAATAATATATAAAATTATTTGTTTCAATTTCAAAACTTCTATTTTCTTATCACAAAGAAACAAATCAAAATCATAATTTTTTTATGTACTTTCAGGAATTAAAAAGAAATCTTCTCAGTCGGAGATACACAGTTCAGAAAGCGATTCCAGCATAAGTTCTAAAGAACGTTTATTCAAGAACTGCGATAAAAAAAGTCTCTGTGAAGCAAGTAACTTAGTTGATTGCTTCTGGATACCTAATTTAGGTCTTATTACTATAAAATCTAACGCAACCATCAAATTGTGGGATGAAAAGTTAAATTTGACCACCATCTTGAATGCTAGACAAATGGATGTGTGCGTAACGTGTACAGCGTTCCAAAACAATGTGTTAGTTGTGTGTGATGAATTTAGTAAATCTTTTCAAGTAAGTTTTTTTTTGTTTTGCTAATTATACTAAAATAAATTTGAGGCCATCGTGGCACCGTGACTCGACTCGAGTTGTGTGTTGGATATTCACTTGGAGCAATTAATATTATTTTTATTTTCTCGCTCTGGTACGAAAACAAAGCGCGGCGTGTAGTCTCGCCGCTTAACACAGAAAATATCATCATAGGCTTAAAGTTAAAGAGAGTTTTACACTTTTAGAGTATTTAGAATTACACTTTTTTTCAAAAACGTATTAATTTTCAGAGTTTCGAATTAAAGACCTCCGAGCGTGCTTATTTAGATTTAATACAAGAATATACACTGAACTTCAAGATACGTTCGTGTGCTTTGACCGATGACGGCAATATACTAGCTATGGGCTTGGATACCGGCGATATTGTGGTATGTATATTGCTATATGTATATTTATATATATTTTTTCTTCGTTTCGTGCTGTATCTTTCATATAGCATTGAGGGTACATACATTAAAATTTATTTACGATTATAACCTAATACTTAAGTAATTTTCAGATATGGCATATACAAAACAAAAAGCAACTCAAGTTCCTTCGTCATCACAAGTCGAAGGTCAATTTCTGTCAATTTTCCCCGACTCCCGACCGTCTGTACAGATCAATGGCACAGACGCCATTGACCCCATACCCGTATGATGATAACCAGCCCCCGTTAGTATTGGTCACAATGGCGTCAGAAATAGTATTTTGGAATATTACTTACATTATACGTAACAGAAGAAGGGGTTTAAGGTTAGTATTCATATATACAATTTTGGCATTTTTCAAATAACGACATACATTTGTATCATTCTAATAGAAAGTTTAATAGATTTTATTTAGAAAAAAAGCTATACTTTGAATAAATGACAATTATTTAAAAAATAATCATTTAAAGAAACCTTATAGAAACATTTCATAAGCACAGCGTTAAGTTCCGCTACTCAACACGCAATGTCTATAACTCTAATGTAAACTAGGTTTAAGGTTCCCTCTCACTATTCTACTCCATGTGAGATACAGAAACGAAAAAAAAAGAGTATATTTATTAATATTTTCAGAGCCGGTCAAAATGTTATAACACCACTTGCAAGTCCAATCGACATAAGAAACGATTCGCACCAAATACACGATTCTAATACGGATATACGAAGTAATTGCTTCTTTGGCAGCAATCCATTTGATCCAAAACAATATTGGAAAATTAATTGGAAAAGGAAAACGTAAGTGTATTTTTATTTTATTTAGTATAGTGTCACCCAATGTGACGACAATATATTTGACATTTTTTTACATAGAAATTATCAAATTGTAAAAGGCGCTCTGAAATTATGATTCTAAATTATATCACAAAATCTTTCAGAGGACTCCCCTCTTACTTACTTTATGAGAGTGGCACATTATTTGGGTTGGTTAAGGTTGAAAACTTTATTATGTAATTAATTATAACTAACGTTTTTTGATTGCTTATTATATCTATCTCTCTATCTATCAATTGTTATTACATAGTAAAATCTTTAATTTCACGATTACACATTTTAAACACATTTTAAATCCGTGACCAGGGACTACTGTAGTGTCCACACGTTGGGTTTCCAAAAATGTATAATACTAAATATACGCGATTAATCCAGTTTAATAGTTTCATTTACACACATGTACACTTAATTTTTTTTTCATATACTATAATAAAATACTCCAAGAGACTATCGTTTTTGTGCTCACAAGTTTGTCATTCATATTTCGTTGTCATATTTCGTTTAGAACATAAATTTTTACATCATTATGACAATTTCCAATATCGTTAAGTGTCGTCAATTTGTTTGAATTTGTCAAATTAAAAAACAAATACTTTGTTCATATATAAAAATTAGGGAAAACCTAAAATCATAAAATAGATTAAAAATCTAATATATTTAAAACAAAAAAACTAATATATTTAAAATGCATATTCATCCGTTCATTATTAATAACAACTGAGCGCTCTTTTCTGATACGGTATTTTTGATCCGCTCTTTTGAACTCGCTCCGTTTTAGTAAAGAACATAATTGACATAGACAGGTTCTTTAAAAAGAGCATATCGTTCTATCCCGTTCACAAAATAGAACACTTGCGAACACCTACCCATCAATAGTGTATAATTATGTAATGGTGATCAAAATCACAAAAATTATAAAAATTCAACCGGCTAATTTCGTGTATTTATTTCAGTTGCAAGGAAGGATCGAAACGAAAGGAAATTCTCGCCTGCATCAAATTAACTGGAATGAGTGCAAAACAAATGTTCATAGATGAGAAATTTTCCTGTTTCATAACAGTCGATAACCCCGGACATATACATATAATAAAATTAATGGGCACTTGTGTTTCATAGGAAATAATGTAATATGAAAATATATTTAAAGAAATACACTATATAAGTAGCGGAGGCAGTCGTGATGCAGAGGCACGCAACGATTGTCTATTCCCCGGGGGAATGAATTATTGATAACAACGCATATCGTGGTGTTGAGTTAAGCCATCTAACACACAATGTCTTAAAAATTGAGTGGATAAAGTGTCTTAACACTACGTTCTTCCTGTCTACCCTGCTATACAAAATACAGCGTGAAGCTTATGGAATATATATAAGTAATGTCTAGTAATTAATATCTGGATCATGTCAAAGTAAATAAAAAACAGTAGGACAAACCAAATATAAGAATGTCTTGTGTAGAAATTGAATCTGCAACTATCGAAATCGATGGTAATATCGTTATTTTTAAGATGATATTTTACTTTTGCCATTAATAATATCGTTATAGTATTTTATATTAAAATATTAGTATTAGAAAAGGAATTGTTATTCACTCTCTTAGTTTGTTCTTTGTTTTTTTCAAACATTACTTTTACCCGACTAATATTTGAGCCCACAATCGCCTGCAGTAAGTAATGTTAGTCATACTTGTATCAAATATATTAAATGCAGCGAATTTAGAAATATAAAATATAAGTTAAATTGTATAGCAATAATTTTATATAGGAATGTAATACATAATATGGAGTTCATATACAATGGAATAAATTAAAATAAATAATATTTTTTACCATGTTGAAAAGATAAAATAACAACAAATAAAAAGAGTTATCTGTACTTTTATAATTGCTATGATGTTTCTTTTATCTTTTTATAAATTTCTTATACTATTATATTTGGTTTTCAACCAGTGAGATTATGAAGTAATAAACGAGATCAATATCCGTTTTTTACCTAGTTTAATTAATAAAATGAACATTTTAGAACAATTGTAGCAAATTGTACTATGTTAGCTTGTACGTTAAACTTATTCAAATCCCACCCAGTACATAAATTAAGTACATATATTTAAATAATGTATCCAGAAACTTTCTACTAGCTATCTGATTTATTTGAAAAACGTATAATTTTCTAAACGGAAATTATGTTTTTACATTTCTTATATGAAAATATATTTTATATAATATATACTATTACAAGATTACGTAATATAAACATATTACAATACATCAATATGTATGATAAAAATGGAATTTTAACTCAAGTAATGAATCCTATCGAACCAAATAAAGGAATCTTCATTCAGATTAGAAAAATTTAATGGAATATATATAAAGTAAACACTTTAATGTTATCTGTAAGTTTTGAACAAATATTATTAGACTACTATAATTGAGATATTATAACAAATTTGTAGTAAAAGAAGCACAAAATAATATCTTAATTATATAAAAAACATTTTAAAAATATTGAATATTTTTATTTGTTTACTAAAGAAAATGGATATTGCCCTATTTGCTTCTATAATATGATTTAAATAGAAAATAAATATAACATTCAACACAATTATCGTTTTACAAATTTCGTTATCGTTTTCTAAATCTGTGTTTAGTTTGAATTATATTTGTTTAAATTTCATTATGTTAAATAATGTTAACAGTTGTAAATATAATTGTAAGTTTTATCTAATGGAGTTCGTCATTACAATAAATGGTGCTATAGCTGTTTTATATATCACTGTTTACGACTTTCTATACATGTAATGTTAATTAAATTCAATAATTTTTGCATTTATTCACATTGTTCTCAACGTGACGTAGTTTGTGATAAAAAATTTTTATTTCATCATAATATAAGTATACATTCCTTTATTGTGCTGCAAAATTTTTTTTTGACTGATAATTTTTAAAAGTTGTAATGAAGCATATAATATTTTTTAAATGAATATTTTGAATAGTATATTATTTTGTGAAACATTTTTTACATTTATAAATAAATGCATTTTTCTTACAAATATTTTTTCTTTAAATCTTTTAAGTACCTAAGTATTAAAGCTAGCCTACAACTCGTACGAAAAAAATCTTCCTCCAACCCTGATATTCAAGAATTGCGAGAGACAACGTAATTGTGAAAATAAAAATAATTTCTATTCTATTTTAGCCTAAGATCAACGGCTAACTGTAATTTATTATATTCTCACTGGTTATGTCTAAAATGAAGGCGATTACATAAAATCATATGTTATTAAGTAGTGGCATGATAACAAAGTTTGTTAAATTTGTATTTGGACTATTAAAAAAAAAGTGCGTCTTGGGCCGCCCGAAGACTAATTCAGGCAATCCATAAAAAAGTGAACGTGAAAATAGTTTATAATATAATTAGTAAATGTCAACGCGGTTTTCAGAAAGCTAAGAATTTACTTCCACCACTTGAAAATAGGGTGGAATGTGCATGCTCTGCTATATGCGGAATACAAAGTGAGTCGTGAAGCATATAGAAGATATAAGACAATCTTCATATTTTTTTATCTTTATCATGTTTCTCTTTAATAATTCTCGGGTTCAAAAGATCCCGGTCCTTTGGGAGGCTGGCGTGTGGACACTGGTCCAACACGAAGAGGAACACGAGAAAATGTAGCTTTTTTTTACTGTGACGTATTATCCGGGATCCATCTCTGAACGGCAACATTGGCTATGTCGACTAGTGTATAGAGAGGTGTGCACCGGTTTCTCCATCTCGAGGAGCTCGTGAGCTGGTTTTTTTTTCTATTATGATTGAGAGATGAACACCCACCCTTTTGAACTTTCAACAAGGACAATAAAAACGCGAAGAAATGAGATCACGGAAATAGTAGTACGGCAAACTTAACGTTGACGCAGTCTTACATACATACTTTTATTATTGGACGAGAACGATGGTAACAAAACTAGCTCTTAACAATTAAATTTAAAGTTACCTAACGATAGTGTAGATTTAACGTTAACTACGCTTAAAAAGGATTAAATGTGGTAAATATAACGTTAAATATGGTAACGTTGCTTATCAAGTAACGAACGAACTGTTCAAGTCCTGCTATAAATACGATGGTAGTGGAGGTAACTCGGATTATAATTCTATGTTTAAGTAGTGTTATTGCATATTTTGATACATTTTCATAGATAGTGTTTATTAAAATGCGTGTGTTGTTGCGTGTAGGCGTGTGACGCCTAACACATATACACGTGCACGTAACTACTGAAATTAAATACACTTTTGTATAAAAAACCCGGTCCCTAAATAAAATTGATGCATTTATCAACGGCATCACACAAATCTGCCTCGAGAGATTTCACCAGAAATGGCGCCAAATTTCAAATTTAGTTCTGTAATGTTAGTTGACTTTGAAAAGTCATTTTCAGCATTAAAATTTTAAGTGACAAATGTCGCAAGTTTGATGTAGAAAACCTGGAAAAATATGTTGCAAAAACATATTTTTAAGTCACATTGCTTTTTTCGATTTGATTGTCCCCTGAATTATAATAAATAAGTATAAGTCTTATAGTTTATCGTTTATAATGTTTCACGCAACGTGAATATGAAAAAAAATATTATTGTATTTACATACGATAACTAGTTAAATACTTTTAAATTTATTTAACGTTTATGAAACACGCAATGTGTCACAAAAAAATATTGAACAGTGATGGCAACACAGAATATAAAATTGCTGGAATCCGTGTCATTTTTTCTGTAGTATTTCAAGCACCCCTTGGGTATATGTGTTCTGTGATTTCAAGTACAATCGCTAACGGTCTTTGTTAATTTAAATATTCGTCAAATTTATTTGCCGTAGTTAGATGTGCAAGATTTTTCGAAAATAAGTGTTAGTTTATCTCGTCTTAACGACGAGGAACTATTTATTTAAAAAATCTGTAGACATTTTGTCACTGTTGATTTAAATATATTTGTTGAATAATGGCACAGTTTAGTTATCTCAATGAATTAAACAGCTTGGCTACTATTGACGGGCCTATAACTCGTGGGCCACTACAACGATGGGTGAAAAAGGGCAATAGTGAGAACATAAATCCTTCTTTGAGTGCTTCCCTAAAAAATATATCAAATATTAACTTAAGTTCGTGTAATCAGTCATTGCAAAAATTATCTATTTCTGCTAATCATAGTAATAACAGTAACATATCTAATAACAAAACACCTACAAGGATAGAAAACAAAAAAGGAAAGAAGACACCATCTAAAAACAAGTCCCCAGGTAGATTTTTCATATTGTGTTGGTGAAACTAAGATGTATTATAAATTTTAACGAACAGTGTACATCTGTTTATTCGCAAGATCACCTAGTGATTTAAGAACTACCTTTTCACTCTACAATTCGAATTACAGGTCGCTCTACAACTCCTACTCCAAGCAAAACCTCAAAAACTCCCAACAAGGCAGACAGATTTATTCCTTCAAGGAGTAATTCAAATTATGATTTATGTCATTACATGGTAAGCTATAACTACTATAGTTACAAAATATAATAATAGTTTATAGGTATAATAAATAATGAACTTTATTTCCAGCTAAGTCGGGATGAAGACAAAAATGAAGAATTTGCACCTCAGTCTGCAACTAGTGAAGCCATTAGTAGGGCTCTCACAGATACAGAGCCTGGTAAACTATTACAGTATACCTGTAAAGCTCCTGCAGCCCCTGAAGGATATAATAATAGGCTACGAGTTGTATATTCACAGGTCAGTGTAATAAAATTATGTAAAATTTTAACACAGATAAATTTATACAGTTGTTGTCTATAATTGTCTGTTGCTGCATGAAACATGGTTGTGGAATTTGTTTAAAAATTTGTGCATGGGTAACCAAGTGTTTTAACACTAGGTTCCTTCTACTTACCCTGCTATATGTGACTGGCCTATATACAGGGTACATAACAACAGCCTTTCTTTACTACTTTTTTTTACGTTTCTGTAACATGTTTGTATGAATTCATATATATGGTGTAGTTGGTCTGAAATACCTCATTCAAATCATTCCAGTCTTTTATGTCTCTAGCCTCTCATTCATTGATTCCATGCCACTTTGACAAAATCATATTCCCATCGGCTTACTGGGTAAACTTCTCTCTATTCCTTTTATTCTTTTCCATGTGGGATTCAATATGGTGTAAAACAAATATACAGGCTTTAAATAAATCTTAAGTTTAAACATGTTTTATATATAATATACTGGAAATTATAATTTTTAAAAACAGGCTAAAGTCCCATCATCTGTTAAGAACACAACAAGATACATTCCACAAGCTCCAGACAGAATTCTTGATGCTCCTGACATTTTAGATGATTATTGTAAGTATATATTACTTACTTTATACTTTTTTATGTGTATGAAATACTTTCATTTATTTTTGGCTATTGTTGCGCAGCACAGTTGTATTACTTATATTCCTACTTTAGGGAAAAAAATATTTCCATTTCCTGAATCTGATGGACAAAATGTAGTGTTAAGTAACTCAACTCACAGAGTGTCTAGTATAGACCGAAGGCAGTAAAATGATGCTAGGCCCTCTGCTTACTTTGCTGTGTATAGGGCACTGGTTCCCACCTTGTGGTCCCGGGCCACCAGTGGTGTGCAGGAGCCTAAATATGGTCAGCAAAAGATTTTTACTTTATGACTGGGGATGGTTAGGCGAAATGTCTGTTTAACCAGACAGTTAATTTTTATTATACCTACATGCATAGTTGTCCCTACTACCAATAATGATATAAAAGTGGTCTAAACCTTTTCTTGATCAAGATCAAGAAAAGATTGAAAACCCCTGGTATAGGGTAAAGTGTAATGGTTTAAGATAAACAAGATTTTTTTTTCATTTCTTCTCTCTGGTAACAAGAAGTGCTCCGTTGAGTTCCGCCATTCAACAAGCATCTCAAAAATAGGTGGTATGGGGGAAATGGATTGCTTTAACATTAGGTTTAATGTGCCCACCCTGGTGTGTACAACATGAATAAAAAAAAATATTATATATAAATTTTAACTCACATTACAGACTTAAACCTAGTAGACTGGAGTGCATCTAACATACTTGCTGTTGCTTTAAATAACTCAGTTTACTTATGGAATGCGGGTACAGGACAAATAGAACAATTATTGACTCTAGAAGGTTCAGAAACAGTTTGTTCGGTCGGTTGGGTCCAAGGCGGAGGATCTCATTTAGCAGTTGGAACTTCTTCTGCTACAGTTGAATTGTGGGATTGTGAGAAAATTAAGAGATTGAGGGTATGCTTTCAAAAACATGTAACTATTTTTTTAAATTAAATTACAGCTAGCAGCCAGAGCCAAGAAATGGATATATAACTTTTCATTTCTTTGCTAGAGAGTGCCGAAACTCAATGTCTCCAAAATTTGATATTTTTAAAGTACAGCTAGTTTTAAGATCAGGTTAAGAAATTATTCTGTTTCTTGATAC
>DWAO01003377.1:0-14306 GCA_018230605.1 Heliconius congener | reverse complement strand
ATATATATATATATATATATATATATATATATATATATATATACATATATATATCATCTGTAAGAGTAAGGGGGAGAGTAAGGGGTTCACTTCTTGTTAGCTTCGCGCGCCACCTCCCGCTCGCTTCGCTTGCTTACTATGTATTTTTTATGTCGCAGCTATTTACGCTCTGCCTCTACATCAGAGCGAAGTATCTATAAATATTTCATCTCCTCGAGTGGGTTCCGAACCCACAATCAGTCGATTTCACAGTGACACTTTGTGCTCCTGCGCTATGACTGGCCTCGTTTTTATACTATATTTCAACACTACATTTAACTACATCGAGAAATCAATTAGTTATAAGTTAAAATGCTCTACCAAGAGTTACCCACAAGGTTTTCTTATCAGCATCACAATGTGTCTCGCTTATAGCAGGGTGAGCAGTGGCAATCGAGTGTTAAGTCACTCCGTTCCCCACAAGATTTGTTTACATAATTTTACCATTTAACATTCAGATGATAAAATATATGATAAGTTATTATTTAAAATGATAATAAAATTTTTATTTCTTTCCACGTAAAATATATGAAAAAAACATATTTAATTATTTGAAAAAGTTAAATAAGTTATAATAAACAACATATTTATTATTCATTGATTTATTCACTTTTTAGTAGTTAACTACAATTCTGAAACAAGTTTTACTATTGATAATTATTAGTTTTCAATGTGACCGGGCGCGCCGGTAAGAAGTAAGGACTTAAGGTTTCTATTTTCAATAATGTTTAATTTTATGACTCGAACGGAACCCTATCTAAATGCTATAAAATGTAACTAGTTTGACCTTTGTTTCTCGCATTAAACGTAGCATACATTTCATTAACGACAGTTGATTTGTAGTGGTGGTGGTAAAAGGGGGAAAATGGAAAATAAAAAGAGTATTTGGTGGCGTGACTACCGCAGAAGAATTAATAGGCCAAGAGCAAGAAATATGAGCCTTGAAATCGTTATGAGGATTGTTTTTAAGAAGACCCTGAGGGCGTATCTACATAACTGTTCATTTGCGGGTGTTTCGAAGATTTTTGATCAAAATGTTGGTTTTTGGCAAAGGTACAAAATTTATATATTGTGGTTTTGTATTGCTTATATTGCGTATTGTGTTTGTATTGATATGATTTTAATTAAATTTTAACAAAATGTCTTTAAGAGATGAAATTTAACAATTTTCTTTTAACATAAAAAAACCATTTACACGTCGAACCTCCCTCTATTACTGGCCGTTGTACTGTTTAGACGTATCTTTTCAAATGACGGTGTAATACATATGGTACTTTTTACAGAAGTAACTCTAAATTTTACAAAGCGTCAACCTTTTCTGTAATTATATTTGTTTAGTGTTTGTTAAATATTGTGATCTGCATTGTTTAATTCAACATCGAGTGGCGGAGCTCAACGCCGCGCTTTGCCATCGACACCATAGTGAAGAAATGAAAATATTAAATATTTAATTTTCTAAAGTGGGAATGGAACTCACAATTTGTCGCGTTTACAGTCATGCGCTTTACACTCCTCTGCACCACAATTCAATCAATCAATCAATTTAATGTTTTTGTTACGCATTGTTTTATTTATTTATTTAATATATTTTCACAGTGTCGGACTGTACAAGCAGCGAATGTAGGTTTGTATCCCACTCAAAGGAGTTAATTTTGTTAATTTCCCTGCTATGGTAGGTAGACAAAACACGGCGTTGAATTCCGCTACTTAACACGCAATATGTCAAAATAGGGAAAGGAGTGTCTTAATATTAAGTCCCTCTTACTACCCTACCTACTATGAAGATGTTAAAAATGAATACTAATGTATTCATCTTATCGAATTTTTTATTGAGGCTTAAAGTGTGAAATTATAAATTACCTATATTAAGATAAGACATTATGTTAAGATGTAAATATTTTGAACATTGCAGATTGATTCAAATCGCGATAGTCACAGCGATGTTTGGCGGTGTTTTCTACTTTTTACAATATGTATGGTTCGAAAATCTGGCCAATCCATTGGTGGTTACTATGGAATCATCTACACACCCAATATCAAATATACGATTTCCTGCCGTTACATTGTGCAATTTTAATAGGATTAGTCAAAAAAATCTTAAGAATTATGTGAGGCGACAGTAAGTTCTTTTATAGGGTTCCGTAAATACAAAGGAAAAAAAGGAAAACTTAAAAGATCACTTTTTGTCCGTCCGTCTGTCTGTCTTTAGAGCCTTTATCTCAGGAACGCATGGAGATATCGAGTTGAAATTCTAACCATATACTCAGATCAACTTTCCCATGATTTCCTGAAAAATTTCTACTTTTACTTAAAAAAAACATTTGGCCGTTTCTATCGCAAAAACGCGTATTTCGGCACCATAAAGGAAATCAATTTGTAGTTAAATCCTAAAAAATAATAGTCTTGAAAGGGGGTCAAAATTTAGTATTAAAACCGTTAGTTAAGTGGGATATCAAATGAAAGGGCTCGGGCTTAGCTAATCTGGAATTTGAAAAAAAAAGCTCGATACAATCCAATTTTTATACGGAACCCTCGGTGGGCGAGTCCATAGTTTTTTATCCCTAACCACAATTTGAGGTTTTGGCGCAGTGCCACAAACGTGTGACTGTAATCACGAAAGGTTTTGAGTTCGATTCCCACTCATGGAAATGACATATTTTCATTTTTGTCGCTCCGGTGTCGAGACAAAGCGCGGCGTTCAGTTTCGCCACGACTGACCTCAATATTGTTGTTAATTTTTTTGTAAATGAAATGGTTTATTTTGTAGCTACAGAGAGCTGGCCCGGAATAACGAATCGTTACAGGAAGTAGAAATATTCTGTGTACAGTTGGTGAGACTTTTGGATTTTTCATTTAATAAAACTATGCAGCTACATCCACTGTTATTGTCATTCGCGAAACATCTCGGCGACAGCAACAATATAATAAAATTAATGAAAAAGGTAGGTTTATTTTATAAAATTAAATGTATGCACTCCTCTTTGATAGAGGTAAATAGAGACCGTCTACTCTTAAACTGAACTTACAAACACTATACAAATAAGTGTAATATAATAACATATTTTGTCATTTGTCATTCAGTATACGTCACAGCTAAAAATAGCATCGACAAATAAATATATAAACATAAAAAAAACGAGTTTGCCTTAAATCGACATATAGTTTTATACAAACTCCGATAAATATAATAATTTTTTTAAACTGGAATGGATGGAACTGGATTTAATCAAAAAATCCTTTGATAAAGAATGTCTTCTGTTGCATACCTTATAATAGACATATATTATGTGGATAGTTAATGCTGTTGGTCATACGAACTAAAAAAAATAAAAATACATAAATCATACTTATTTAGAAAACGTATAATAATTTTAATGTAGCAGGATCAATAAGTATTTTTCCTTCCGACGTGTAGAATAACACTTTAAAAATAAAAATGTTAAAATAAATAAATCAGCTTCACGCACTTCAGCTGTATCCCGCACACAGCAGGGTAAGCAGAGAGAATCTAGTATCACGATACCCCGTTCACAACTTTCCGCCAAATTCTGGAGGCATAACATGTTGAGTGGCGAAACCCAACACCGCGCTTTGCCTCAATATCAGAGCGAAGAAACGGAAATACAAATTTAAATAAATATTTATTTCCCTCGAGTGGGGATCGAACGCACAACCGATCGCTTTTACAGTCACACTTTGTGCCCCTGCGCAACGACTTAAATATTCCTTTCCCCATACTCGGAACGCTTAGAAGTAAGATGACGTCTTAGTCTCGTGCAGTATGCCTCTCAAAAAAAAGTGAAGTCAGCATTTTTTTTCCGAACTTGAGAATAATGCTGTCACTTGGCTTTTGGAGTGACACTGGTTGGGTAGGAAAGATGGTATTCTGTCCCTGAGGAAATGCAAGCACTATCTGGCTGAAAGTGAGGAAACGAAGTCCGCATCGCTCGTTCCCACTTCCATAAAAGCTGACAATTGACATTGACAATTGATAGTGTTGCCATCCTCTGATACACCCAAGTCAAACAACTTGACGTTCCGTATTCGTATTCACTTCGTTCCGTACTCTCCGACACATATATATATATATATATATATATATATATAAATATAATCTTGCTTTTAATTCGGTTTCGTAAATATAAAGCTTGTTTAATAAATTGCATAAAAGGATAATATGTACCTATTCTATGACGGGTATTAATAGATTGAAATTGTTAAAGCAATAGCCCAAGGCGTTTTTACCTTTATAGCGGTGCTTATAAACAATGGGTCATTGGCAAGATCGAATATGAGAAATCGACGAGTTTTCTCGTCTCGGAACTCGGAAATTAATATTATAATCCTTTAATATATTATTTTATATCGCCCCTTGAGGCGTAACAATTAGAATAATATACTTTTTGATTTAAATAATCATATTATTAACGTCTTGTAGCATAATACAAGTGATAAAGCTTTTTTTCTTCGTGCATGTTTCACACTATGTGGGGTAAGCAAGAAGAACATACATGATTACATGAGACTTTACCAATTTTAGCGTAAAAAATGAAAAATATTGAAGCTAGTCTTCGAGCAGGGATATCAGCGCGTGACAGATCGTGGGCTCGATTCCCACTCGGAGAAATAAAATATTTAATATTTTCATTTTTTCGCTCTGGTTACAGGGCAATGTTCAACACCTCCAGAATTCGGCGAAAAGTGGGGGAAGGAAGTGTTAAAGGAGAACGGAGTATCTCAACTGTAGGTATTCTTGGTTGATGGGGAAGGGAATTCTCTTAGTAGGAAGAGAGTGTTTTAACACTAGGTTCCCAGGTGCCCTCAGCCTAAACCCTAAAAAAAGCCTGCTGGATACTTGGGGACAAAAATATATACATACAAGTATGAATGCTATAATTTTCCAGCTATCTCCACCGTGTGACGAGATGTTAATAAGATGCGCCTGGGCAGGCGAATTAGTGGACTGCGATCAAATTTTTTCAGTGCATCGAACAGCGCACGGTTTTTGTTGTGCGTTCAATCTTGTACTCCGCTACGACTCTAACGGCAGGTGATATATAGTAAATGATGAATATTTAAGACAAAAATGATTACTATGTAGGTACTTCTTTAGACATTAAAGTGTAAATATGACAAATATTATCCTAGCTATCCATATAAATATTTATTGATTTTTTTATTTGTCCGAACGTTCATTAGCGAAACGTGTAAAAACCAATTTGTATGATGTATGTGACATGGTTACTCAATAATTTATAATATACTATTATAAATTATAATATACTATTATAAATTATTTACACATGTCATTTTTTTTTTAATTTTATGACAAAAGATACTTTTATCTCTATATCAAACTAGGTCTACAAAGTTAAACTATGGGCACACTAGTTTAAATAAATTAACCTAACTGATATTATAATTACTGCAACAAATTTTTTTTTAGTTGAACTTTGTAGTTGAATTTTTATTATTATTTTTTTATAATAAAAGAAAAAAAAAGAATTGCTTAATTAATTTATATACTGCTGCCGCTACTGTAACAAATGAATGACTAATTATTAATATTTTCATTTCTTCTTAATATACATTTATATATATATATTATCATATATCATCTCCTCGGGTGGGGATCAAACCCACAACCAGTTGATGTTTAAGTCACACTTTGTGCCCCTGCGCCACGACTGTAATTTATTATTTAAATTAAAATCAAAAATCAGCTTCACGCTATAGCCCGCACACAGCATGGTAGGCAGAGGGAACCTAGTGTTAAGAAACTTCGCTCCCCACTTTCCGCCGAGTTCTGGAGGCATTGCGTGTTATTTAAATTAAGTTTTTATATCGTTTTTATAGATTGGACAGGACTATATACACAGTGAAGAGGCAACATGATCCAGGACAATTGCATGGACTTAGTGTAGTTTTAGACTCTATGATCGATGACTACACTTATACATTGTACAATATGGTAGGATTTGAAGTGAGTATTATGAGTTAAATTTAAAAAAATATGATAAGCAAATATTATTTAAAATATTCTAATTTAATACTATTACCAATCGACGCCAGTCGTTGCAAAGGGAGAGAAAATATGACTGTAAAAACGACTGGTTGTTGATTCGATCCCCACTCGAGTTAATGAAATATTTATTTAAATTTATATTTTCATATCTTCGCTCTGGCATCGAGGGGGAACGAAGTGTCTTAATACTAGGTTCCCTCTGCCTACCATGCTGTGAGCGGGATACAGCGTAAAGCTGGTTTAATTTTATGTTTTTAACACTACTATAGTGTTACAATAGAGTCGTGTTTGCGGGTGTGAATATTTACATACATCGACGAAATATGATCCTTGTTTTAGTTTAAGAACTAAAACACAGGCTTAAGTTCAACTGATTGACCTTCAATGTTTTTAAAATTCACATATCATGAAGAAAGGAGCGTAAGGCAGTAATAGATAAAGTTCTTACTTTATTTAAGTAAGTATACCCAGAATTGATCTAAGAATACTTTTATGTAGCTTCACACTGTAGCCCGTACAAGACAGGGCACGCTGAAGGAACCTGGGAGCCCAATGTGTTAAGACAAGCCATTCTCATTAGTATATTTCCGTTCCCCACTTTCCGCCGAATTCTGAGACATTACGTTTTGACTAGCGAAACTCGACACCGCGCTTTGCGACGTTACCGGGCGAGAAAATGAAAATATTCAATATTTTATTTCTCCGAGTCGGAGCGAGTGGGAGCAAACCCACAACCATCTTGTGCCACCGTCTCTTGTGCCACCGGGCTACGACGGCCTCTATATAGAAAAGAATATTTACACATTTACCTAAAAAGATCAAAAACGTTAATATATTTAGTTACTTATTAGAGCAAAAACATATAAAAATTACAGGTCCTAATTTTCGACCCCACCCATTTCGCCGACCCGACTGGCGGCCGAGTGATACAGAGGATCGTGCAGCCGAACCAAGCTGTGTTCTTCGAAATAAAATCTGTCAAGCAAATCGCAACCACAGAAGTCCGGAAATATCCAACGAAAACGGTTCCTTTTTTATCATTTTAGTTATTGTTTTATAAATAAAACTACTTTTATTAAAGAGTTCATCAAAAGTACTTTTATACCACGGTTCTCGGTTTCACTCTGCCATGTGCGGGATGCAGGGTGAAGCTAAAAAATATATATTTCTAATTATTCATCTAAATATGCGAAAATATAGATTTTTTATGACACTTCCGTTTGCCTCGTTAACGGAGCGAGGAAATAAAAATATGAAACGATTCATTCCTCCAAGTAGGAACTGAACCCAGAACCGTCGCTGACACAGAAGCGCGCAACTGTGTAAAAGTTTAATTTGCTAAAATTACACATTTTAATGGCAGACAGTATAAAGCAACTTTCTTGGAGAACCAATTGAGTTTTGCTACATTTACTTAACTTAAGTAGATAATTCGCATTCTGCAAATATCAATGTCGTAATCGCCGATTAGAAACTCGCCCAATGGCCGTGTAATTGGTACAAATTATATTGTAAGCCTGTTTTTTTATGCAATATTTTTGTCCTGCATACCCAGGATAAGCGGAGAGAGTTAAGACACTCCGTTTTCCTGATAATCTGATCTGACCAGAACTCATCGCCGTGCTCATATTGCCAGAGGGCAACGTTAGCTCGGCGTTTCATGTTTTTCATTCATTTCCTATAAAGGAAATCGAACGCAAAACCATCGCGCTTATAGTCAGAAGCAGTGCAGTAAACCACGATAACTTTTTTTTGTTTACAAAATAATAAAATATAGCGCAAATATTTATTGAATAGCAGCATTAAAATACGACACTGTTATTTTTTTTTTCTATAAACGTGAATTAGTTTAACTAGAATACACTACGTTCTACATTTCATGCTCAATGACTACTAATTCAATTATATTTTATATAACTAGGATAATGTTTAAAATAATAACTTACAAATTTCTTGTATCCTTTTGTAAAATACTGTAATATATAAAGTTTATAGTAAAACTTTTTTTCATTTGTAATATTTTTATATTTAAATCACATAATTAGTGCCGTTGACTTCCGCGACTCAACACGCAATGCCACCAGAATTCAGCGGTAAAAGGGGAACAAAAGTGTCTCATTGGGAACGATTTACTGTTGAACTCTAGGTTCAAGTTCAAGTTCTTTCCCAAGTTCCCTCTGCCTGCTCTGCTATGTGCGGGACACAATGAAGTGGCATTGACTTTTATTAATTATGTATTTTGTATACATACATCAATACCAAAAAAAACATTATAAAAAAAAATTTTTTCAGCGACAATGTCTTTTTCATGATGAAATGAAGGAAGAGTTCAACGAACTATACTCTTACAGCACCTGCATAGTCAAGTGTCGCGCCAGAACTATTGAATCTCTCTGCAAATGTACGCCATTTTTCTTTCCCACTCCGTCCGATCAGGGTCCTATATGCACCTTAGACGATTTGAAGTGCTTGAATAAATACAGAGGTAAGTACCGTTACCTGCATTTTAATTGTGTTTGAAAATTACTTTTACGCAAGATATTTTGACCATTATTTT
Organism: Heliconius congener; assembly: GCA_018230605.1. Classification (NCBI taxonomy): domain Eukaryota; kingdom Metazoa; phylum Arthropoda; class Insecta; order Lepidoptera; family Nymphalidae; genus Heliconius; species Heliconius congener. The sequence goes on along the minus strand of DWAO01003377.1, from coordinate 5,685 downwards.
ATTAAATAAGATTTCTGAAAGTGTTTCGTTGAAAATAAATTTAAATAGATGATGTATTTGAGTGGAATTAATTCTTAAACATAATGAGTTATGCCGCTCTCAAGTCTGAGATCGATCGATCTCGATTATAGTACTTATAAAGAAAACGTATAAAAATTAGAACGTAGCGGGATTTGACCCTCCCCGCGCCCGCGCCAAAGGTTAAATATTTTATACGTTTTCTTATAAGTATTTTTCTGTCCTAAGTGTGGATTAACAAGAGGCTAATCGTGGCGCAGTGGCACGAAGTGTGACTGTATACGCGACTGGTTATAGGTTCGATCCCCATTCTAGGAAATTAAATATTTTATATATATTTCGATGTTTTTGCTTTAGAGTCCAGGCAAAGGGCGTTAAGTTCCGACATGCAATGCCTCCAAAATTCGGCGGAAAGTGAGGAACGGAATGTCTTAACACTAGGTTCCCTCTGCCTACCCTGCTATGTGCGGGATACAGCATAAAGACTATTTATTTATTTTTCAGAAAAACTATTCTACTTGTATCCAAAAGACGCTGTCAATACTGAAGGTTTGGAAACGGAGCTCCAAGATTCTTTATACTGCGAAAAATGTTTACCAGACTGTGAACTAACGCAACACTTTACCAAACATTCTAAAATACCGCTGTGGCGAGTCATAAATAAAAATAAAGAATTTACAACCCATTTTCTGTAAGTAAAATTTTTAATTCATATTTTATCAACTTTAAAACTTCAAAGTGAAGGACGATTTGAAGAAGAGCATCTTATTTTTAAGCATCTATATATGTATGCTTATTATTCACATATAATATTATGCTTAAACAATATAGATATGAAATGTATGCTATTCTTAAAAGAATAACTCTAGACAGCGTCGTGGCGTTGAGGTATGAGCGTGCGACAATAAACGCGTCGGTTATGAGTTCGATTCCATTCAGGGTAAAAAAATAGGTTCCCTGTGTCTACCCTGCTATGTGTGGAATACAACGTGAAGCTATACAACTATGTATCTAAATACGAGTATTTATTGTACATAATCGCACCAATATAGTTATTTATAAATTTAAAAAGCAACATTAACTCTCTCCGTCCGGTGACGCTGTCAAGACCAGTCCAGGTCAACAGCAATACAGTCCATAGGAAAAAAAAACATTACCTTTATAATTAATTTTATTTGCAATAAACGAATACCTAATTTTTTTACAGTAATGGATTAAATATGACTGACAAATGTCTGCTGAGCATTTATCAATCCACCACAAACGGCGTTTTGAACCGTCTTGACGCTGTTTTCTACTGGTTCGAGATTGTGAGTGAGTATTGTATGTTATTTGAATAATTTAATTCTTATATAAGAGTCATCAGTGCAACTGCAGTGTACGTAACTGACTGCAAATTTATATAATAATAAAGAATGTCCTTTTTTCTTGTGACCCTAGTCTTGTTATCTTGTTAGTTTACTTGAGAACTAGAGAAAATAGTGATATTTCACTAGCTCTTTTTTATTATATACCATTAATTTTTCAAGTTTACTTAAAAACAAAAAAGTTTTAAACGAATTTTTAAAAATAGCTGTTACCATTTATTTTCAATTCATATTTGTTATATAGTATATGAAATGATCTAAACAATTGAAGACTATTCATGCAGGACTCTAAATTATTCATGTTAGTTTTAAGATAAACAAAATGTTTTATTACAAATAAAATTGGCAAGACATTATTTATCGATTTTTTTATTGTAAAATATAAATATTTATTTATATTTACCTTATACTTTCACAGGTAACATCGGGGGGTTTTGCAGTATACTGGTGGGCTTCTCTATAATTAGTATAATTGAGTTTTTATATTATTTTTTGATACGATTTCTAATAAATTTATATGAATTCTATAACGAATACAGCTAAATGGTAATATTTCCAATATATAAATAAACGTACAAAATGTAAAGTTTTGTAGTTTTATTTTTTGCTTGCTTATTTATTTTATGTATACAATAAATGCTATTTGAAAATCATATCTAATAAAGATTTGATTTTAATAACGAGTATTGGAGACATAGAGATCAAAACAAAACAAACACAAAAACAACAAAAACATTTACAAGACTAATAATCATAAGGCTTAATCATACCTAATACCTATATCTTCCAAAATTACGAATGCTTATAAAAATTCAAATGAGAATATAAGCAGGTAGGTCGTTTCACATAAAATATATTATTATTGATAACAACATTTTAATCTTTACACACAAAGATAAAATGTAGATATAATTTGACGAGAAAAATTTAGTTATAAATAATATAATACTAGTTGTTAATCCTAAACACCAGATGTAGATATAGTCCCGGGTTACTTTTTTAAAATTTCGCGGGTGCCCAAATGGCAGCTTTTCAGAGAACGGAAAATTTTCAACTAGGACCACAGACTATACAAATTTTAACTATTCGTTTAATATATAATAATAAATTATTATTTAGTATAACTATAAAAAACAGAAAATTTTGGTTTAAAAAATCATATTCATAAATAAATTCAAATTTATCTCTGAAGACTAATCTATAATTTAAGCGTGCATTCACGAAGCATTTTTGGAATGAAATCAAGCAAATATTTTAAGCCGAAAATGATTCAACAACGACTACTAGTGCTTAAATCCCGGGTTGTTATAAAATATTTAAAAAATCATATTTTTTAAGAAATATCATACGCACATAGTTTATAATATATTGTTATATTATGTAATAGGCGCATACGACGCAACTTTTACTTTAACTATTTCCAAAAATGCGCAACATTTATCTGTCAAAAAGACCGTGGCAATATTGGACAAAGGTTTGGAGTCGCAATATCTGTTTATCGTATAAAATGTCTGCAAATTCGCCACCTGGAAAGAGTGACGGTAATTTTTATAGCGTTCTGCTAAAATATATTTATATATTAAAGAAAACAATCAACAATAACATTCAATTATAGGTAATGAAACTCACGACAACGCAGTCCCGCCAAATCCAATTGAGAATTTAGGTTCAAGAATTCGGGATTTAGATGTTGACTCTATAAGACGATATTTGGCACAAAAACTTGGATTTTATGACCCATCAGAAGTAGATGGGGAAGTAGAAAAAGTTCTTGATGAAGTTAATTTAGATGGTGTTGTCAAATGGCTGAAAAGTGAGCGATGCCAATACGTTATAACTCTTTCTGGAGCTGGTATATCTACATGTAAGTATTTGTTTATTTGAATAAAAAATATATGTATAAAACCCTTTGTTTAGCAAAGAAAAAAAAAATATGTTATTTTACTAGGTGTTTAATTTTCATTATATTTGTAAACTATAAAATTTGTATTTTTTGTTTATATACACTTACGAGATGTGATAAAAAATACAGTGAATAATTTTATTTTGACCATAGTATGAAGTTAACATCAAATTCAAATTAAGCTTTTGCATAGTATCATATGATTAGCAGCATTTCTGGAAAGCATCATTCAAAAGAAATTTAACATGTCACAACTTTTGCGGGTACAAATATCAAGACTGTTTCCTTTTAACCTGATTTTAATTTTGAGATGACCAAGAGATGTGAAATAAGATAAATTTTATTCACAATTCAAATTTTATATGCATAGGCATAGGCTCACTTTAGTGCCCTTGTTTCTTTTATTAGCCAACCTTCATATTATTCAATATTGCTTTTGAAGAGCTATGAGTATTTTTTACAGAAGTACTTACAACAATCCTTTCTTGTACAATAAATAACACACATTTTAAAAACATTCACACATTATTTGGTTATATAGTAAAAAATAATATTTTTATCTTTACATTTCTCTCTATGCAACATTTTTCATGTATATTATATATTTAATATTATTATTTAAAAATTCCTAACATTTTTATTATATACATTTATAATGTTTTATATGTTACAGCTGCAGGCATACCAGATTTTAGAAGTCCTGAAACAGGCTTATACCACAATTTGCAAAAATATAATTTACCAGAACCTCAGGCCATTTTTGAAATCAATTTCTTCAGACAAAACCCTAAACCATTCTTCACTTTGGCTAAGGAGCTGTTCCCGGGAAGTTTTAAACCTACTGTATCTCATTATTTCATCAAAATGTTACATGAAAAAGGTGAGTGTTAATAATTTTAATTAAGTATTGCTTGTGCCGGACTGTAAATATGTAGTTAATTTCTACTTGAGAACAGTAAATTTTCTTTCTAATAGTAAGTGAGGTGTTTAGTTCCACCACTCAACACATAAGATCTCAAATTTGGTCTAACAGTAGAGAATGGAGTCTCTAATAATCAACTGCATTTTACATAGTAAGTTGAGGAAACAGAGAATGGAGTTTGTTGATATTAGATTCTTTCTCAAATGTATGATAGTCATAGGTTCAATCACCACTAAATGAACAAATCATTCTTCTTTCCCTGCTCAGGTAGATAAAGTGCAGCATTGAGTCTTCATTCATTGTAGTAATTTAAATGCAAGGGAAAGGAAACTGCAGTGTTTTACCATTGAGTTCTTTAGGCCTACCACATTAGGTATGATGTCAAGGTAAATAAAATGGAAATTGCATAAGAAACTATTTTTTGTACTTATTTACTTTTTTTATCGATAGGTATTTTACTGCGTCATTACACGCAAAATATTGATACTTTGGAGAGAGGTGCTGGAATACCGGAAGACAAAATAGTTGAAGCTCATGGGACGTTTTATACCTCTCACTGCTTGGAATGTCGTAAACAATACTCTTTGGGATTTATAAAAGGTAATTTGTCAATAAAACTCATTTAATATCTTACGTTTTTAAATGAAGAATTCTGACAATTTATTGTTTCAAGAAATATAATTAAAGAAAATGTTTAATTTCTGTACTTTACTAAAATAGCCTTTACTTTATTAAAATAGACTATTATGGTGTAGTGGTTGTAGGTTAGATCCCCGCTTTGATTTCTCCATTCTAGCAATATGAAGAAAGACAATGAGTTCTGCCTTTCCACATTATATTGTCTTTGTTTAGTTTTTATTTTACCTTTATTCTGCACATAGCAGGATAGACGGAGGGAACCTGGGAACTTAGTCTAAAAAAAAACCATTTCCCATTAAGACACTTCTGTTCTCCACAAACTGATGAATTCTTGAGGCATTGCATATTGAGTGCCAAGGAAATAAAAATATTAAATACTAGTGGGCGCGCGCGGCCTCGCCCGCTTATTTGCACCCTCAGGGGTGAATTCTAAAATATTCTTAATAGTCTGAATTTAATTTTTTATAAAAATTGGTGGCGATTTAAACATTTTTCCATATAAACTTTCAACTCTTTATTGGAATGCCTAGGGGGTGAATTCTAAAAAACCATGAAACATGTGTTCAATTAAATATTTTTAAGACTCTGAATTTAAAATTTTATAAAAATCAGACAAACTTTCAACCCCTATTTCATCCCTTTAGAGTTAATATTTTTCAAAATCCCTTAGTGGATGTCCAGATTATAAAAATAAACATATGTCCAAATTTCACTTTCTACGCACAGCGGTGACGGCTGTGCGTGCGTCTTACCTCAGTGCCGTGTGATCCCGGCCTAGAACAGAATCATCCTGGTACTGGTGGTGTCGTAAGAGGCGACTAAAGTACGTGTGGTAG
>DWAO01003376.1:0-14307 GCA_018230605.1 Heliconius congener | reverse complement strand
CCACAACCAGTCGGTTTTGCAGTCACACTTCGTGCCGCTGCGCTACGACTGGCCTTTAATAAATTTAAATTTTAAATGTTTACGGCCGCAAGCCTAGAGTCGAGTCTCTCAGGGGACGCCATTGCCGCTGATGACATCCTCTCAAGCAGCACTTGAATATTTTGAGAATTATGAAAACAAATTGTTCATGATTGAATGTATCAATCTGTTGGCAAATGCAGCATAATAAAAGTATTATAGATTGTAAGAGAGCAAAGCCGAGAGTGGGCCGCTAGTATGAATATAATGAAAAGGAACACATGTAGATGAAACCCGGGATCTCGAAGGAAATCTAGGATTAATCTAGGATTTATGCAAGCGCCGCCGTATTTAAAAAATAATTTTAAATAGTTTACGTATTATACCAGAACTCAGCGGAAAACGGAGTGTGTTACTCCTACACTAGGTTCCCTCTGCCTACCCTGCTGTGTGCGGGATACAGCGTGAAGCAGATTTTTTGATTTATTAATTGTATAGGTTATTTCATTAACTTCTGCAAAAAGGTTCGTTAATGAAAGAAGCAAAGCAAGGGTGATAACAAAGTCCAGAACATATGTAGAATATTTTACGGCCAAGTTAGTTAAGTTACTTTGTGGAGTTAAGACACTCCGCTCCCTACTTTCTGATGTGTTCTAGAGGCATTGCGTGTTATGTCGCGGAAATCAACACCGCGTGCGCACGCGCCGCGTCTCGACACAAGAGCGAAGAAATAAAAATATATTTTTTTTAATTTCCTCAAGAGTGGGAATCAAATCTACAACCTGACGCGTTTACTAATTCTTATACCAAACTAAGACTATTTTCTAGACGTTCATGTAACTCTTTAAAGGACGAAGACTTAAATTAAACATACGACCTTAAATTAATGTCACGGCTGCTCGATAAAAAAATTACTCATACGAAACTTTTTATGAAATTGATAAGTTTGAATGTTTATTTAAAATACATATTAAAGTAATAATGATTTATTTACGTTGAATTCTGCATATAACAGTGTTGGCAGAGAGAACCTAGAGTTGAGACACTCCATCCCCCGTTTTCTACAGATATTTTGAGACATTGCGTATTGAGCGGCGGTACGCTGCGCTTTGATACGAGACATAAAAGAATATCCCTGAGTGGCAATCGGAACCACTATCGCAGTGTATTAACGTTTGTTAAGATTAATATTTTGGTAACTTTCATTCACGTGACGTTCATACACTTCAGGATTTTAATGGCAGTACTTATGATAATGTAGAGTCTAAAGTAGATCTACAAGCTATTATTTTATATAAAAGTTCAAGCAACAACTTAAAATGCTCACAATATAACCAACAACTTAACTTATTAAACGAATCTTTATAGTTTTTTTTAAATATTAGAATTTTACAAAATTACTGTAAACAAAAGGTTTCTTCTAAAATGGTAACTATTTGCCAAAATTTAATTGCATGACGGTAACACTTGATCACTTACCATATTTAACTAAATAACGGAAACCCTAGATTAGATCTAGATTTCAATTACCGTTAACAAATAATTTGACTGACATCAAAATGTGTTCACCCGGAATCGTCCCAAATAACACTGTTATTGTAAAAACAGAAAAATTTTTTGGACATAGTCCAAACCACAAAGTGAAAATGAACCTTCAAATCTGTTCGATATTGCAAATTTAACACCTTTTGAGGCAGGTAACGAATTTGGCAGATTTACGTGCTTAAATTTACATTTTATAATATACTAGTCGTTAACAGCGATTTTATTTGTACGGATTTTAAAATGTTAAATAAGACAACTTGTTTTTTCTTTCCTTAAGAATTTTTAGAAATCTTATATTACCTGGGAGACTAGTAATATAGACTAGTATAATAAAGTAGTAAAGCACTTCGTTCCCATTCAGACACTTCCGTTTCTCACTGTTAATATTACTTATAAATATTGATCGATATCGTTAAATCTTGGTAAGTAAAAAATATTTTCGATGACTTATGAAAGACTTAGCTATTGTAAGTTAGCTTACATTAATTACGTTTCAATTTCTATTGTCAATTCTCAATAATATCTTTTTTTTATCTATATCACTACTACAGTGTCCTCTGTTAAGATAAGAAGACATATTTTTTTTTCGATTCGATTTAGAAAGAGCAGCAAAAAATTTATTTACAACAACAGCAAGCCCTAAAAGCTATAAAAAGTCACTGGCGAAGAAAAACAAAAAGAAACATAAAAGACAAAAATGTATTTACAAATTGCTGCATCGCAAAAAGAAAAAACACAAATTTCGCAAAGTAAAGAAAATTATTCTACCCATACTACTCGGACTATGTTTATTAAAAGATATTTATCGCATCCAAAAGTGAAATGTTGAAACAATTACGTAAGCTGTTAGTGCGAAGGGACTCCATTCTCTTCTTCATATCCAACGTTATTCCGTTTTAAGAACTCAAAAATATGATCAATCGTGATGCAAGAACACAAGCGATTTCCACCTCTGGAGTGACAGTATTCAACAGGCACAGTGCAGTGTTGAATACTGTCACTCTACACGCAAGTGTTCTGAACTTAGTGGAAAGTGAGAAATGGGAATGGAACGATGACAACTTAATGCCAACGGAGTATCTTAACACTAGGATTCCACTTTATATTTTGAGAATAGTAAAATAAAATACGTGTACAATCAGGCAATCTACACTATCATGCACTTATAAAGCAATCGACTATTATATTCAATCCGGCCAATTTTACAGAAAAAAATGTTTTCTTTTAATATTGATTGTTTTTTTAACTAAACTGAAAGTGAAGTTATATCATAAAGTACCTTAGTGAACTTAGGTATTGCAAATTAAGAAAAAATAATATATGAATATATATACGATGAGTTTCAATAATTTACAAATCAGTTGATATTTTAATTCAAATCTAGGTTTACTAATTTTATTTTTTCTCTTTTAGGATTACTTATGATTTTTTTCTCAACTATAATGAAATCAGTACTGGGATTTCGAGGAGCTTTTCACCATAGTTATGGCCCTCATCACAGAAAAAATGATAGAAAACATGAAATATACATATATCCAATTAAATCTGCTAACAAATATTATAAGACACAAACTTATAAGGGAAATAGATTCATTCGTTCACCCAGTAAGAGCAAGCTAATATGGAAATATCTAAATCTCTTTAAATCACCTGCACCGCTTTTTGGTTAATACTATGATAATTTAAAGAAAAGAACAAATAAGATTATGTGACACAATACTTAGGTTTATTATATTTTGTATACACTTTAATATATATTATTAATAAATTCAAGAAATATTCACGAGATATTTATTATTACCGTTTTCCTTTTCTCTTTTGTGGGAAATCTCTCAAAATGTTGATAAATATACTATAACTTTTACTGTATAGCACATCTATCTTCGTAAAACTGCGCACTGAATGGGTTATCTAACGCCATGGTACTCTCAGCAATTTTATCCCTGACTCGATCAGACACAGTATATATACTCCCAACCATTTTTCTTACTCCTTTCTCTATATAACCTCGAGGGTTGTGCTTATGGAAGAAGGCTTTCATTCGTCTGTGCTTCAGCATCATTTTCCTCTTAATAGGATGAGGTCTGCTAAATACTGATCGCTTTTTCTTCGGAAAGATCCTTCTACGTCTTCTGCCCATGGTTATGTTTAAATTTTGTACTGTTGTTAGATGGTATTGACGATGTAACGAATGGAAAGTATATCTTCTAAGGCATTTTTTTTTACTGAATTTATGTGAATATGTTATTTATATTTTTTTGATCTTACATTTTGGTCCACATTTTTTATTATTTTTAAGATGTTTAATGTCAAAAAATAAATGTCACTATTCTTCTTAATTCCAATTATTTGTTTCAATTGAGCAGTCTTAGACAAAAATAAGAGAAAATTCTCTTTTATTTTTATTATTTTTACGCTTTGTTAGTGGAGTACGAGCAAAGACTATCGTTAGTGTTATAATACAATCTGTTATTCAATTTAATTAAAAAAAGGAACCCTTATAAAATCACTTTGTTGTCAAGAGCTTTTTATCTCAGGAAAGCTTGGAGTTATCGAGTTGAAATTCAAACCACATACGTTCCTTCTCCACTTTTCATCCAATATTCGATTCATTGCGTTTTTTAAATAGTGGAACACCACACCATGTCCTGTTATCAGACAATAATGCGAAACCAAATTCTATTCAAAGTATATTATATATATATATATATATATATATATATATAATTTACATATGTTTATAATAAGTTTAAGTTATTTTTTTGTGTATTACGTATCATCTGCCTTATGCATTCGACTTAAGATTAAATAGAAAGTAAGGTATCGTTAAGTTCATTGTCATGACCTTGAACGTAACTTTAGTACCTGTTACGTAAGCGTCAGATAATTTCTGAACAGTTTATTATAGAGTAAGTAATCAAAGATAATAATAAGCTTAATGTTCAAAAAAAAGATACCATATGCTGTCTTAAAGAGTCTTTTTCTAAATAAAATTGAAATTGAGTATACCAGTTAAGAGTTCTAGTAGTAATCTAGTTTATATTTTTTATTTAGAAAACTCCACGTTGCATCCCACACATAGCCGGGTAGAAGGAATCCGGGATCTGAGTGTTAAGACATTCCTTTCTCTACTTTCCGCCGGGTTCTGGAGGCATTGCGCACTTTTGCTTGTTACCAAAGAAAAAAAATAGTTATTTTATTTCTTCAAGTAGGAATCGAAACCACAACCTATAGCATTTACATGTAACACCTTTTGCGAAAAAAAATACAAGCACTTATAAAACAAGTATTTCATCTATCTCTGTTCAGTAGTTTTATATATATGTGAAAATGGAACAAATATCCATCCTCACAAAATTTCACATTTATAATATTAGTAGGATAGAATAGAATTAGCAGGATATTAGTACTCTACAGTGAGTGGTTTTTAAAAATCAAAATAAGCCTACCTATCCAACAATCTAAATATGTTTCGATAGTTGAAGAGAAAGTACAAGCGTCCTTGGCCCCTTTACAACGCCGGAGTCAATAGGATGAGCGTCAATCTCTATTTAACAACATTATGTTTCATTACGTATCGTATCATTACTAGGAATAATGGTTCTTATTTTGAATTAAAATCCAAAATTAAATTAAATCAGCTTCACGTTGTATCCGACACTCAGCAAGGAAACCTAGTGTTAAGACACTCCGTTTCATTTTCCGTCGAATAGTTCGAGGCATTGTACGATTTTGAAAATAATCGAAATTCCAGTATGTAATTATAGACTGTTATTTAGATTTGAAGTTTCTAAGAAACAATTGAGACAGCACTGGCTTCTTTCTTTCTGCCGAATCTGTTATGTGCGGGATTGAGCGTCATAATAATATGAATTTAAATTTATAAGCAGTACATGTATGCTTGAAACTAAGTTCTATGTCAATATCATGTAACACGTATATTTCACGTATTTTCTTAGCTCTGGTAACGAGGTTAAACGCGGCGTTGAGTTTCGTCACTCAACACGCAATAACTCGAGAACTCGGCGGAAAGTTGGGCACGGAAGTGCCTCAATAACAAAACTAGGTTTTCAGGTTCCCTTTGCTATGTACGATATATTTTTTTTTGCTATGTACGGTATATAGCGAAAAAAAATTGTGACATTGAGTTTCTCTATTCAAAATCCGTGCGTAAAATCACGAACGGAGCACTTCATCAATATTTTCATTTGATATTCATTACTAGAAATGCTTTAATTATCAAGTACCGTGTACAATTAATTAATTATACAATTGAATAAAGAAGTGCTATGTATAATTAATTATACAATTGAATAATTTGAGTAAAGAAAAAAATATGATTGACACTTACTGCTTAGGTTATCATTATCAGAAACGATATGATAATAAATCAAATCGAAGTAATACTGCAAACAATCATTTTAATAATATTTTTTCATTAATAAAGGTTGCTTTTTCAATTAAATTTTTAAATGTAAAACGTATTTAATTTATATAATACTTATATAAAAATCAGTTTCAAGCTGTATCCCCCACACAGTAGGGTAGACAGAGGAAACCTAGTATTAAGATAGTCCGTTTCCCACTTTCCGTGCCCACAGGCATCACGTGCTGAGTGGCAGAACTCAACGCCGCGCTTTGCTCTGACACCAACGCAAAGAAATGGAAATATAAATTTACATAATACTTATATGATGTGGATAAATTTAAATTGCCAAAATATTTTTTTAAATGGCGAGCATATTATTTTAATTTTATTACTAATTGTTAATTTATTAGTAATCATAGCTCTTCAGTTAGAAATTTTAGAGGAATATTTTTAGGAGATCAGCCGTCACGCCTCTTCGTTGTAGAGTCGATTGTACGCATCTCATGTATGAATGAAACACCGCGTGTACCGCGACGCGGTAGACAACATACTTAGAATATTCTAGGCTTTTATTATTATAGTTTGGTAATATTAAATAAAGTAATTTTAATTTAATTAAGTATTTACTTTAGTTAAAGCAACATATTTTTTTACTTCCCAAAGTCAATCTATGAAAACCGTGTATTATGTTCTGTATATATTAGTTTTGTTCTCCGTTCATGTTGAACCTTTTAAATATAAATCTAACCAAAGAAATAGGGCTATAGCAATCTAAATCAATTTTCCACTAAATTAAAATCAATGTTTGTTAAATTGATAAACTCAATTCCTTGTTTTACTTTCTCTTTTCTTTCTTTTATATATAAATAAATTTTAAAAAATCCTTACATTAAACTCTATTTGAATTTTTTTTATTTATTTATAGTTAGCTAGTTTTGCATGTAAAAAATAATTAATATCATAATCTTTCATTTTATCAATAATATATATATAAAAGTGTGTAAGTAAATACTTAATGTGGCTTTATAATTTTATAATTTAATAAAAAAATTCATCTACAAGAAATATATTCAAACAAATTCAATCTAACAATGACCATTTAGTATCAAGACACATCATTCCATACAAATACGCGTGTTACAAAACATCACCTATATATACCGTACTATCCAGACTTCATCTTACTCCATCTCTAACCTTCAGATCGAAAGGATCAAGTTCAAATCGCTTAAAGTAAAAAAAATAAAATAAAATGAAAATGAAAGTGCTTTGTGTATTTTTGTTCGTCGTAGCTACTTGTTACGCCGCTCCTGGGCCCAATGATGATACAAGGATAGAAATATTGTCAGGGGTGGCCATTGAAAAGTAAGTATTTTATATATATATATTCATTCATAGTATCATTTTTTTTAATCTACTTTCAAAATATTATAATATATTTATATATGCTTTGTGTTATTTCGATATATGTTATTGGATAACTTCATTTAATATATGTAGGTGTATGTTCTGTATAATACGTAAAAATATTGATAACCTCTAATAATTTTTCTGACTTGTATTTAATAAATAAGTATTGATTTGTATTTAATTCTTAATATTATAACAAAAACAATTAATTAAATTAAAACATTTGTCCCAATAATCATTTAATTTCATTTCATTAGAATTTAAGATATTTTAAATAAAAATCAAATCAAATGACGCATTGCCGCCAGAACTCGGCGGAGAGTGGGAAGCGGTGTGTCTTAACACTAGGCTCCCTCTGCTTACTCCGCTGTGTGCGTGATACAGCGTGAAGCTCATATTTTTAATAAATAATATATTATAAGCGCACTCGAGAATATAGAAAAAACACTTAAAATGAATATCAAATATTATTTTTACCTAAATAAAAAATATTTCTAAATCAGTCTGTCAATCAATGAGTTATTACTTTGAAAGTGGGTTATGCTGTTTCTTAACATTAAGTTCCCTCTACTTCCCTGCAGCAGGACGTAAATAAAAGGGCAATGCTATGTAAATAACTTTCACGCGCTGTCGCGTTCCGTTAAGGTGAAAATAATGAAACAATATCGTCACACCGTATTACTCAAAAGGGTGACAATGACATGCCTTTCTAACATGAACCGTAAAATGTTGAACGTGCGTGCGAAAAATATGCTTTGGCAAATACAATATGTTTTTTATATCGATAAAACAATTTTAAATTATTTTTAACTACTTTATTTGTATTGATAAAAATATAAGCTTAATTTTATCTTTATTAAAAGAATTAAAAAATCAGTTAGAGGCCGTTGTCGTCCGCAGGAGCACAAGAATGTGACTATTACATGATGGTTGTAAGTTCGATCCCCACTCGAGGGAATGAATTGTTATTTCTTAATATTTTCATTTCTTCGCTCTGGCACCAGAGCAAACACCCGGCGTTGAGTTCTGCCACTCAACATGCAATGCCTCGAAAAATTCACTGGAATATCCCATATTCCAGTGAATTTTTCGAATGGAGTGTCTTGACACTAGGTTCAATCCACTAACCCTGTTGTATGCGGGATATAGCGTGATTATTTTTTCTATAAATTTCTCTAAATCAAATTTGATTTGAGGATGGTATAAGGTTTTCTTAGAAATATTAGCACTCACAGTGTACATATGAGAGTTAGTTAGAACCTGTAAAGACCAAAAAGAGACCGAAGAAATTAATCACTAGATTATCCTTACCTTGTAACGATCTAATAAGCCTATTAAAAGATTAAACATAAAGTGAAAGCCACATTTGAATTTTTATAAGTATTCAATGGGCGTGCATTACTTCATATTGTCATATGACATTAAGATTATGATGCAAAGCATTTATCTTCTTATCTTATTGTGTTACCTTACCTGGAGATTTAACAGAACGGTTAGTTAATTATAATATATTGATGTATAAAAGTTATAATATAATTTTTTATTTTCAACACATATCTTGCGTTTTCTGATTTAAAATCTAATGCGTTACATGAAAAGCTTTAATTATATATGTATACGTACTAGTCGTCTCCAGTAATTTCGTTTGCTTGAACTTGAATACGGAAAAAGGGAAAAACTTCCGTTTCTTCCGTTTCCCGTTGGAAAATAAAGAAAATAAAAGAAAAAAATCATTTGTTTATTTTTAGAAAAGCAAAGTATAAAATTGTTCGAAGCTTTTTCTTTTATAATTTATTATTTTCTTTAATACCACAAACTATAAATAAATAAATTTTCACAAGCCATAATAAGTAATGGCGGCAATAATTCCTCCGCAAAATTCGATTATATCAAACAATTTTAGGTTATTTTGAATGTTCTCAAACGCACGTTTCATACTAACCACAAATTTATTTTGGAACTACTTGTTTGTTTTGTTTTATCTATTGACAACACGTTGTAAAACCGTAAAAATAAAACAATCTTTTTCTAGTATTTTTGTTACGTTAATAAAAGCTAAAAAGTTTGTTTGGTTGAACGCGTTAACCTCACGAACTACTGCGTCGAAAATGATAGTAAATTCATCGAGGAAGGCTTCAGATGATAAATGTACGATTATAGTTACAACATAACCCACTATATCTGCGGTTATTTACCTTAGGGCTAATGTGCCATCCAAAACTATTAGTTATTTTTATTTGACAACGCGCGCGAAGCCAAAAGTGATAGTGATGTTATAAACTGCATTTGTTTTTACAGAGATGCGTCAGGAGAAGATAAATTGAACGTAAAGTTCGAGCCTGGAGAGCTGAGAGAGGCTGCGAGAACATTTGAAGAAGGTAACTGACATTCGAACAAAAATATTTCTAGTTTTTTTATATTAATATATAATAAATTGTAGAATGATAAAAATTGAGATTCTGGACACGGCTAAAAAAAAGAAAAGAATAATAGAATAATAATAGAAGTGTTTAAAATATACATAATATTCTTGTGTACAAGTACTAAAATACATTATACTTTACTACTATATGTTTTTTTTTAAATTGTAGTTTTTTAAATTAAATTTAACTAATCAAAACAGCCAGCTTTAACAAAATACATATAAAAAAATATTAAATAAAATATTAACAGACGTTGAAACTTTAGATATAAATTTTCAATTAACCTCAAAAGTTAATCTGAAATGAAAATTAACTTTCTACTATATATTTACAAAAGAAAGAAAGAAACGAAATATAAATAGCTCTATGAATTAATTATATATGACAAAGTATCACGCGAATAACAAAAGTAAGCAACACGTAATGTAATGGGTTACTGACTGTGACTGTGTATTACAATAGTAATTGACGACTATTTTCACATTTTTATCAAGAAAGTGATTTTAATAACTTAGTTATTATATTAGAATTATAAATTGAGACCTGCCGTGCCGCAGGGGCACAAAATTGTCACTGTAAATGCTAGAATATAGAATGTGACTGTAAGCGCTAGGTTGTGGGTTCGATTCCCATACGAGGAGGTGAAAGAGGCGGTAAATGGGATGCTGAGTCTTAACACTACCTAAGCTAGTGTTCAGATAGTCCTTTCTTAATTTTCGACATATTGCTTGTTGAGTGGCGGAACTCAGCAACCTGTCTTATTACCAGAGTAAGAGAGATATAAGAGACAGAATAATGAAAATTAAAATCATTCCTTTGAGTGACGATCGAACTCACAATCCTTTCACTGTAAAGTCACAGCGCCGCGATATTCTCCCTAATGACTGTACCATTAGGTATATAGGCTTAATTAAAAATGCGCAGAATACAGTAATGAAAGTATCTAAACACTAAATTCTATCCTACTAAAAAATTAAAAAACTATAAACACTAACAAATAAAAATAAAATTCTGTATTAAAATATACACTATCGTCTACTTTCAAAGTCCATTCATGGTCAAGGCCGACTGCGTTATGTCATATCACGTAAGCAGTCGATGAACTGTAGTTTCTCTTACCGCTATTTTTACACGTGGCTGTGTTCGCTTGAATTTATTTATCAAAATATAGATAACATAATAAAATATATTATTAAATATTGTATAATATATAACGATGCTGCTCAGTGCCTTCACACTAAGTTCCTTCTGCCTACTCTACATTAGTTATTTGATATATCATTTATGGAGGTTATAAAACAAAAATATCTAGTAGAGGAACGGACGTTCTTACAGAGTTTTACATTAGGTGTCCAGGTTCCCTCTGTTACCCTGCTATGTGCGGGATACAGAGTAAAGTTAAAAAAATAATTAAATAATTAAAAAATAATTAAATAAAAAATTTTAAATAATGTTTTGTAAAATGGAAAAAAAATCTTCTTTCTATTATTAAAAAAATATATAGTTACTTTTTGCATATACATAAAAATAACTTAAAAAAAAATAATATATTAAAATTTTCAACTACAAAAATGTAAACAATTTATACTTTATTTAAAAAATATATATATAATACATAAAAAATCGCTATCAACCTGCTTTTGTTCCACACATTCTCTCACTTTCAAAGCGCGGTTAGCGGTCTCTCAAGGTCAGTGTTACGTTATATTATCTCATAAGGAGTCATTCAACTTTAGCTTACTTATTCATACGCCATACTAATATATATTTACTTAACTTTAAGTAAGTACATATTAAGCGTTTCATATAAATTAAACTAAGTTTTACGTATTTTTTGTGTGTTTAATTTTTTCGATATCATGTAAGTTTGAAAAAAATTAAAGTTAAAATTATTCTTAAATATTATATTAAGGGGAAACAAATAGTAAATAAAATATTAAATGATAAAACATAACAATCATCAATATACAAAACTTATTTATGGTAATACTATTAATTATAAAAATCATCTTCATGCTGTATCCCGCACCCAGAAGAGTAGACAAAGGTAACTCTAGTGTTAAGACACTCCGCTCCCCACTTTCCGCCGAATTCTGGAGGCTTTGCGTTTTGAGTGGTGGAATTAAACGCGCAAAAGCGAAGAAATGGAAATATAAATTTAAATAATTATTTCATTTTCTCAGTCTTCTCTTTTACAGTCACACTTTGTGCCCCTCCGCCACGACTGGCACCAAATTTAAATTTCGTACTATAAACGGTATCATTTAAAATCTTGAAAAACTAGTTGTATTAAAAAATTGTCATAATACGATACATATTTTCTAACATAGACAGTAAAACGAAGAAAGTAGCATAATTTCATAAAAATAGCATATTTTGTAACTAAGTCTATTACAATTATAATACCTGTTTATGTCATTGATAAATGACGTCTACGCACGGAATAGGCCATCGAACTAAGTTTCATGTAATTGTATAAATGTATTATGTAGTGTTTAATATTCATTAAATATGTATACATGAGCCAGCGTCAACGCGACGATTGTGGATTCGATTACCACTGATGGGATACAATTTTTTGGCCCTGATATCAAGGCAAAGCACGGCGTTGAGTTCAGCCACTTAACGCACAATCCTTTGAAAATTGGACGACGCCATCTTGGTTCCCTCTGTATAACCTGAAATATGCATCATGCATCGTACATGTTATCAAACAAAAACTTAAGTTTTATAATTTATTATTATTATTTCTTATTTTTTTATTTTAATAAAAAAATAAAATTTTATTCTCGTTTTAATTAAATAAATCAATAAAAATATTAATTTCTTCATATAATATTATATAAATATAAATAATGCTTAAAATTATTTTCCTTCAATAGCACGAGGTAAAATAAAGAAATACGCACCTCTCCTCGCCGGTATCGGAGTGAAGGTGGTCGCGGTGCTCGGCTTACTCTTCGGGGCCCTCACTCTGATGGTCACAAAGGCACTCGTTGTTGCTAAGCTTGCCTTCCTAGCTGCAGCTGCCCTTGGCATTCATAAGTACTTTAGTGGCAGTGGTCTGAATAATCTTAGTAAGGTATGTAGATTTCCTTAAGGAGGAGGTTATCAATTCGACTGTATTTTTTTATGTTTGTTACCTCAGAACATTTGACTGGGTGAACCGATTTTTTTATTTGAAAGCTGGTGTGGTTCCATTTTAATTTGATCCATTTTTGACAAAGTTATCCATGAAAACATCACATAAGTCTTAAATTTGCATTAGGTATGTGCGTGACAAATTGATGAATAACTCAATTTCACACCATCTGATTTCGATAATTATAATTATTTTTTTATTTAAAAGAATATACTTGAAGGGCAGTTTGATGAGAGTTTGGTTCTGATTATTGAATTTGGTGGAAAACGGTCTTTACTTATAATTATTGTCCATTACAATACAAAAGGATTCTAAGAACAACATTTTATAATCTAAGATCGGAGAAAATTCAGATATTTTAAGAACACGATATAAACTGTGATCCTAACTAAATTAAAATTAGCACTTTTAAAAAAAAAAGGCGTAAGGTCAGGCCCCGCTACGTTAAAACATATTATAAGTTTTTTCAATTTAAGATTTATAAGTTTTAAAATTATATAATTCTGAATTCATTCATTCATATTACAGTAAAAGTTTCAAAAATTGCATAAATACAATCATTAATCACGTCAATCATTAAATTTCTTAAGTTATTAAAGAAAACAAGAATATAATAATATATTATTATAATATAAAGCTAGCTTTCGGTTCCGAGATGAATTCTATGCGTGAAGATAAAGCAATGTCAGTAAATTACATTTCAAAATTTCTTAATTTATTATGAAAGCGAGTAAACCATGGATAATAGAGGTACAAATTGTTTTTAAAATGATTATTGTAATTTTATATAAACGTTTTTATGTGTTGAGGCCGTCGTTGCCCAAAGACACAACCGTATGAGATTGGATGATTGTGTTCCCTAATCATTCAAAGGAATGAATTATTAAATATTTTTATTTCTTCGCTCTGGTAACTAGACAAACACTCAACAAATGCAATGCCTCGAAAATACGGCAAAAATTGAGGTAGGTACTTAACACTAGGTTGCCTCTGAGTACCCTGCTATATGCGGGATACAGCGTGAAACAAAATAAAGACTATTCTATTATATTTCAGTCTTAATTGTAACTTTTTCACCAGGCATCAGCATTCCCAGCCGCTGCACCACAATGGTCAGCACCCTCAGCTGCGGGTTCATCATATCCATATGCAAGGTCTGTAGCACAGGACGCAAACGATCTAGCCTATAAAGCTCAAATACCGTCATAATAAGAAACCTAGTATATAATATAGTTTATAATATTATTTAGGTACAGAAGTTGACTTCAAAAAGTTTACTAAGTTAATTTTTATTAGTTAAAATTTTAACTTTTTGAAGTTCGTTTGATACGTTCTTGAAAAAATCAAAAATAAAAAATCAGCTTCACGCTGTATCCCGCACACTGCAGGGTAGGCAGAGG
>DWAO01003375.1:0-14310 GCA_018230605.1 Heliconius congener | reverse complement strand
TTCTCTCTGACTACCCCGCTAGGGATAAAGCGTGAAGGTAGTAGTAGTAGTAGTAATAATTAAAATTATAACACTATATTGGATTGTTTTATGTTGTATTTAATATTTTATAGAAACATTCAATGAAAGAATTCATAGAATGCCTCAATAAAGTACACTCACTGTCTTCAGTGACAAGAACAAGGAAAAGTGGTCCAAAACTTCTATCAACAGTACAATTCAAAAATATTTTAATGTGGAAACTAAAAGTAGAAACTAAACAAAAATTATAAAAGATATCATCAAATAAACCTCAACAGTCCAACGTTCAACCTCTATTATAAAATAACCGCGAAAACGTTTCTTTTCCTTCTTCAATTTCGTAGCACATTGTAGACCATCGTAGACGGTCTACAAAATATCTACAATAAACTTTCTTGGCAAATTTCGTTTAGCTACGAGAAATAAATGGGTGAAATAAATTTACCAAATATTTATCCTACAGATGTTTTACGTAACTTAAGCATCCTATTTCCTGAATAAATATTTAGATTTTGATAAAATTAATAGATTTTCGTTCAAATATTTGGTTATTAGGCGCGCCAGTTAATTGAAAAAGAATTACGTAATAATAAAGTATTACTATCGAGCAAATCAATAAGATAAACACTAAGTTAAAAATTAAATCAGTTCACGATAAATTCCGCTCACAGCGGGGTAGACAAAGGGAACAATTTTTTTAGATACTTCGTTTCCGCCGTATTCTGGAGGCATTGCGTACTGAGTGGCAGAACTCAACATCGCGCTTTGCCTCCACACCAGAGCGATGATATGGAAATATACATTTAAATAAATATTTCATCTCCCCGAGTGGGGATCGAACCCACAACCAGTGGATTTTACAGTCACACTTTGTGCCCATGCGCCACGACTGGCCTCTGGACTAGCGATTTATAACAATTTATATTTAAAAATGCAAAATGGATTTCTCTGGTATAATAAAAGTATATATCGTACATAGATCACGCAGAGTCATTCACACACAAATCTAGTCAGATTATTCTGGCTGTAGCCAGAATAATCTGACTAGATTTGTGTCTAGTAGTTAGTGTATGTTTTGAAACTTCACTTACTTACTTCGATCCTAGTGTTAAGTCACTCCGTTCCCTTCGCACCGTTCAATATTAAATACATTGCATTTCAAGTAACTGAACGCCGCGCTTTATTTTGTTATCAGAGCGGGGAGATAAAAAAATAGTTCTTTCTCTCGAATGGGAATCAAACCTGTTACCGTCGCGTTCACATTCAGATCAATCAACCAGTGGATCCAGCTGACTTTTTAGTGTAAAATATCTAAATAATATACAATATGATTAAGCTTTCAAAGTATGAATCACAAAATGATGTATCCATTAATTTCCAGCAGAACATCGATAGTGTCGGCGCCGGCACGTCTTGTCGCAACAGGCCAGTGCCGCACAACTTATTATTCCTTTTATAGAATAGAAATAGCCTTTATTAACAAACTTAAATGTTTTACAATATATAATAAGATACTTATATCTAGACATTTTGCATTCCTTTTATAATGGTGTTTTATTTCAAAGGAAAATGTCATTTGCAAAGTGGTTACGAATGTATGCTAAGTTTTGAAATGAGGATGTTTTTCGAATGTAATAAGAATAATTGTGAATAATATTTTATGAGATGTTTGAGAATAATATTATTTTATTTTATTTTTTACTTTAAATAGAAAATAATATGAGTCGTGGCGCAGAGGCACAAAGTGTGACTGTAATACCAACTGGTTGTGGGTTCGAACCCCACTCCCAGGAGATGAAATATTTACTTAAATTTATATTTCCGTTTCTTCGCTCTGGGGTTGAGGCAATGTGCGGCGTTGAGTTCTGCCACTCAACACGCAATGCATCTAGAAATCGTCAGAATGTTTCATATTGTATCCCGCATACAGCAGACTAGGCAGAGCAAACCTAGTGTCAAAACACTATGTTTCTATCGCGTTTACAGTCAAACTTAGTGCCCCTGCGCTACGACTGAAATCTGTTCAAAGTTAGCATATAGCATCCTTTGCAATAACATTATAGTATATCGTTTGGAAGTGCGTCATAAATTGACCTCTTTTCAAGGAAATAATTGAATTATATCACATTACATTAGCGTTCATAACTCTATAGTGTTGCACGCTATACAAGGATTGTTGTTATCTACTAGCCCGTGGGAGGGGACATCTGTGTGTTTATTTTAAAAAATAATAATATCATCATATTTTAAAATTATACGAAAATCTTTAGAACATTATATAATATATAATTGGGAATGTAGAAAATAACAAAACCTTATAGGGAATCGAATTTAGATTTTTTTAATGTCATTAACGACTTATGAGGCTTATAAATGTCAATAATATATACTTATATGTTATAAGTATATATTATTTAGCCAACATTAGATAGCTATTAGCTCTGTGAACATTCTTACTTATATTCTACTAGCAACTCAATTGCGGCTTCGTCCGCTTCAAGTTATTATTATAGCTTTAAAAAATTGTAAAAAAAAAAACAGCAGCGGGAACCTAGTGTTACAACACTCCGTTTCCCCCGCACTGTCCAACCTTTGATATAGAGTGTTGACTGGCGGAACATAACGCAGCACTTCGTCTTACTTACCACTAAACCACGACAGCCTCCTTTATTATTAACTCATTTCTTATAATTTTTATTTAGAAATATTTTAAATTTATAATTTCTCTAGCGTCTGTCATCGGTATGCGAATTAAACCTGATTGGGGTCAAACGTGATCTCATTTTGTATGACGGAGGAGAGGAGACAGTAGGATATAACAAAGTTTGTAGGTCATCCACACATTGTCGTAGTATCGAGACTTATACGGTCTCCTTCAAACTTTCTACGTATCTAAAGACTATATGGTCTTATTTAAAATATATATATAATTATACAATGCATAAATTCATCCGCTTGATCTGGGCAATTATTTATGTAACAATATATAATTACGAATCGCTCGCCCACCGAGGGTTTCAGATAGGTAGACGGACGGACGGCACTACAAAGTGATCTTATAAGGTTTCCTTTTATCCTTAAGAGGTACGGAACCCTCCGTCCGTCCGCCACTCAGTCAGTCAGTCAGACAGCCAGTCAGTTCGTCCGTCTCTCTTTATCTCAGGAACGCTTAGAGATATCGAGTTGAAATTCAAACCATATACCTAGAAATACGGCCCCATGAATTCCTGAATAAAAACGTATTTCTACATTTACATGACACTATTAACGGAATAAAAATTAATAGGGTACTTCCTATTTGGCCAAAAATTATGACAATTGGCAGCTAGCATCTACAGGTAGAACTAGTTTAGGAAAAAAATGAAAACCATGCATTTGTGGTTAAGCCCTAAAAAATAAACGCATTAAAAGGGGGGCAAAATATGATATTAAAGTTCACGTAAAATATCAGGTAAAAGGGCTCTGGCTAAGCCTAAACCTGAATTTAAGAAAAAAATCGAAACCTTCAATTATTGTACGGAAACCTCGTCCGATTTTTTTCTAAATAAAGTGGCTAATGCCATACACACGGATATAGAGACAGGTGACGGACCTTTTCCATTTCTTCTATTTGGCTACGGAACCCTAAAAACGTTATATAAGTAAAATGCATATGTAGTTCATTTTGAAATCTTACATTCTAAATAAAGTATAATGTAACTAAATACAATACATTTATTTCGCTGCTGTGTTAGAAAACCTAGAGATTATTTTTCTACAATATAGATTTAAAATATTTTACCGTAAATACGGTATATGCTGTTCCCGTAGGGTACTTCCCATGAACTCAGAATTTTAAAATTTAGCAACGTCTCAATAAAGAGAAAATTGCGAAAAGTAAAAAAATATATATAGGAATTTCATAGAAAAAAAACATTACAAACTTATATTTGCAGTTCATTATATATACATATAAAGTGAGTGGCAAAAAAACCTCGGAGCGAAAGTCTGACTCGTACTTAACCGGTTTTTTTTAGGAAACATGTAAAAATGTTTTCAGGATAGTTATATATTTATATAGGAAAAGGTTGTAGTCTTTGATATCTCGTATTCAAAATCGTAAAGGTATTATAAAAAAGAAATATCAAATATTATTTACGGGTTTGTTTTATAACTTATGCATTCTGAAACAATTTAAATCGCAGTACTGGTTTAACGACCATAAAAATAAACGTAAAATGGAACAAAACAAGGCCCTCTTTAATATCTCAAGAAGTAAGTGAGGCGAAACTCCACCATAAGTGCTATCGTGCTAAAAACATTTTTTTATGGCTTACCTTTGTTTTTATGTATTTTTCGTACTAAAATGCATATTTTTTTAGCTATCATGCTGTGTTATGGGAACGTATTATTAAGACACTCCGATTTTCAGTTTTCATATAATTTTCGGGATAATGCGTGTTTTCTTTATGGAAAACAAGACAAGGCAAACGAGCGTTCGGGTCACCTGATGGCAAGTGCTCAACGTCACCCACAACCCCGTGCAACACCAGAGGAGTTACAGGCGTTGCCGGCCTTTAAGGTGGAGATGGATGCGCTTTTCGAAGCCATTCCACAGTACCGTGGCGCGTGGAAGAAAGTTCCTACGAAACCGCACAGTAATGGAGTGCCACGTATCCAGGTGGTGTGAATGGTATTTTAATTTGTGCTAAGAGACAAAACTCAACGCCGCGTTTTGTCTTCTTACCGGAGCGAGAAAATTAAAATAATATACTCCCCCAGTAAAGATCAAACCCAGAACCATCAAGATTACGGCTACACGCTGAAGTGGTTCCCTACTACCGCCACAAAAAAAAACCTTCACAAAAAAATTACTTCATGCATATGAACAACACATTACTTTCGCCCTTTGAAAGCTTTAGATGGTCAACAAAAAGCTAGCCCAAAAGTGGATGTGAAAACATTTTTACATATTTCAGATTTGAGAGCTTTGTTATATTATGAACATCTGTTTTTTGGTTTTGTTGAAATAAAGTTCGTATGATATAACATTTTATTGAATATGAATACATAGCTGTATATTTATAAATATTTGTACGTTGGTCAAAACATTTAAACGATAAACACAATTTAGGTACTTTAGAGAAATAAGAAAAAACTGAAATAAATAAAGTTTAAGATTAGACGTACTCTTAAATATTATTATTATTATCTATTATTTATTATTTTCAAAGATTATTATCAAAAATTAATCTAGAAAATATTTTTAATCGCAACTGGGTATACAAATCTAAAGGCTTAGATAACCCCAATTTAGTCATGGCAGCCAATTTTGCTTAAAATTTATTCACAATTTCTTTCCGAGATTCTGTACTTCACTTCCGCAGGAAGCTTTTAATAAAATCTTTAAATTTTACTTTGTTCGGATTTTTCCTTCAGAATTTTAATATATATCACAGATGAGATGCCATGAAATTCATACTGGACGGATAATAAATCAAGTCAAGAGGTGTACTCAACCGTTTTATGAAATTTTATAAAGAATTTCTTAAGTATACCTACAGAGTGTGCGGGTTGTTCGAATTCCAGCTCAACGCTTTATCAAAGTAAATAAAATACAGCGTTATTCACTTTCAGCCTTAACCTAACGCCACTCTTTGTCTTGCAGAAACCTGAAGAGATAATGAAAATAATTAATTTCCAGCATGTGGAGATCGAACCAACCGAACTATCTAGCTTACAGTGCTCCACTCGCAGACGCTGATCCACCGCATCATGATGGCCTTAGTTCACCGTGTTTGAATGTATTTATAATAATATACATTATCTACACTGATGGTTCTTGGAAAGCAATTAGATACTTGCGTGTCGTACTATGATTGTTTTCAGAATTGTCGACCTTTGTTTTATCGAACTAGGTATATTGTTTACGGGGTTGCTGAATCATTACTATAGCGATGACTCACCAATGTTAAACTACTGTAGTATTATTATATTTTTCTACTACGTAAGCTTCTCGTTGTATCCTGCGTATTGCTAGCATGCTGAGGGAACCTTTTGTGAAGAGACTCCGTCCCATTGTCCACAGATTTTCTCGAACTTTGTGATGTAAAATTTACACACAATTTACGTGTATTCATATTTTTTCAGATTCAAACTTTCGGGCGTATAGCATTGTAGGAAAAGTAAATTTTATGTAAATACATTCCATTTTCCATTTTTGACTTAATTTTTCCATTCAACACGCAATGCTTCCAGAATTCGGCGAAAAGTGGGGAACGGTATTTCTGTTCTCCACTTAACACTAAGTTTCCAGGTGTTCTTAACATTAGGTTCCGAGGTTCCCTCTGCCTAACCCGCGGGCTGCATGCGGCCATCCGGTCGGATACAGGTGGCCTGCCGACAGCAAAAATAATAATCTCGTACATTCGAAAAATATCGAATTCTATTCCAAAATAAAACCAAAAAAAAATACGTTCGAAACTTCTGGTGGCCGGCCCGCCATCAGTTCATGATTTGCCCGACTGGCCCCTAGTCTTAATAAGTATGTGCAACCATGCCTTAGAACATTAAAAAAAACAAATCTCTATTTAAGTTTTCAACCTAAATCTAACAATAAACCACTTGTAACTTTTTCATTATGTCTACATTAGTCACCTTTCACATTTAAATTTTAATACATAAGCCCTTACATACTTAATGAGAAATTCCATTGCTACTTTACACTTTTGTTTGTTTTGGACCTTATTCCATTATAGTTCTGGTTAGCGGTGTAACATTAATTTTCTCCATAGAAAACTGTCAACAAGGCGTTACTTTGCTTGGTTAGAGTACGTGTTAGGGGGTGGGTCTAAAAACATATTTGTTCAGTCATTATGCAGATTGCAGATTACAAAATGTTAATAATACAGATTCTCGTTGGAATATTTAAAGTACCTATATAAAATTCTATATGACGTTGAGATTGATGAGAAAATATGAAAAAATCAGCTTCACGCCGTATCCCGCATGCAAAAGAGGTGGAAGGGGGAGCGTAGTGCTGAGACACTCCGCTTCCCATTTTCCCCGGAGGCATTGCGTGTCGAGTGACGCAACTCAACGCCGCGCTTAATGTCGACACCAGAGCGAAAAAATGAAGAAATGACGAGGAATCGAATCCGCAACCTGTAGCGTTTACAGTTACACGCTTGTGTCACGATTGACGTCCTGAACGAAATATGAAAATTGAAAAGAAATTTTTCTTTGCCCAATTTTAATCATCGATAGTTTAAATTTGGTAAAGGATTTTTTAATAAAGTTAATGAAAACGATACATAATAATGTATAACTATTAATATATTATTTGTGTGAAGAAAACTATATCAATAATGCACTTTAGTTAGTATAAAATTCTATAAATAATAATTATAATAAGTCGATATTAATTTATCTATATTAATTTAATTATACTGAAACGGCAAAAAAACTACATTATATCCAAAAATGGAATAACTCCAGTTAAAATAAAAAAAAAAACATTCACAAGGATATGAATCAAAAATTACATAACATGAATGGCGTGGAGCCAGTTTAAACTTGGCACAACATTGTTGAATAGCCTTCTAGATTAGGGTATGTTAGGGTACGTTTAAATTTAAAATTATCCTCATATACATTTAAATATTTAAAATCATAGTCTAATCTTAAAAAAAAACCAGACAATCGCCATATTCGCTCACCGAGGATTCCGTACAAAAATTGGATGTCTCGAGCCTTTCATCTGACACCTAACTTGAACTAACGGCTTTAATATCAAGTTTTGCTCTCCTTTTAAGGTCATTATTTTCAGAATTTAAGCACAAATGTATAGTTTTTTCACATTTTTTTCCTGAACTAGTACTACCTGTAGATGCTAGCTGGAAAATTTCGTAATTAAATTTTAACCGGAGGTACCGTAATAATTTTGATTCCCTTTTAAGTGTCGAAATATGCGTTATTGGCTATATAAACGGCCATATCTTAATCAAGTAAATGTAATCAAGTAGATATACGGGAACAGGAAATCATGAGGTCATAAATCTAGGTATATGGTTTGAATTTCAACTCGATATCTCAAAGCATTCCTGAGATAAAAGCTTATACAACAACAAAGTAATCTTGAAGGACAACAAAGTAATCATATAAGAGCTCCTTTCTTCCTTGAAAAATATGGAACCTTAAAAACATCTTCACGCTGTATCTCGCACAGCAAGGTAGGCAGATGGAACCTAGTGTTAAGACTCTCTCCACTTTCTGTCGAATATTTCGAGTCGTTGCGTGTTGTTTTGCAGTAGCGGAACTCGACGCTGAGCTTTTTACCTTACTTTCCCCGGGTGCAAATCGAAACCACCACCGTCGCGTTGCAGTCACATTCTTGTGCCCTTGCGCCACCACTACCCCTTGATTAATCTTGATTTACATATATAAAATATAGCTCTCTCAGAATATAGAGTAAACTTTGGTACATGACTGTTTTAATTAATTAAAATCTACTATCATTGCCTTTCGAGTACATAGGTACAAATCGTCATACTGATAATATGATATAGAATAATGAATTAGACGTTTCTGAGACCTAATTTCAGAACAGAGTGGAAATTTATTATGAAAATAAATAGTTTAAACAATATTAAAAAATATTGTTTTAGTTTACCTGCCTATTTAAATTTTCAATAAAAATAACATTAATGACATCACTCTGGTGTCGAGTGACGAGACGAAGTGAGGCGCCGCCACTCTATAAGCAATGCCTCTAGAATTCGGCGGAAAATGGGGAACGGAGTGTCTTAACACTAGGTTCCCTCTGTGCCTACCCTGCTGTGTGCAAGATACAGAGAGAACATGAGTTAATTTTTATATTTGAATAATCCGAAAAAAAAATATTGAAGGCAAAAAAAATAAAAAAAACGTTTCAATTCCATAAAATTTCTGAATCGTAATAAGGATTTGTAAAATTCCTATCGCGTCAGGTTCATTTAGGTTGTCTTTTGCTCTAGTAATTTGTAATGTAATGTGTAGTGTAATCTATACTATCTCAACTAATCAATACTAATATAATAAAGCGGAAGAGTTTGTTTGTTTGTTTGTTTGTTTAAACGCTAAGATCTCTAGATCTACTGGTCCGATTTACTTCGTTTTTGTTTAAAAGGCTATATAACATTACATTCCACATATATACTAATATATTAAAATACGTTCTAATTTGACATACAATTTATTCTGCCATGTTAATAACAACCGATCGTTGCTAAGCAATGGTTTGCAAAGTTTGATTGTTGTTTTGAGAAAACGTCACCCGAAATGCACTTGCTAAACGCATACATGGCGTGCGCTGACTCAACCTTATGAGATATATAAAAACAATGTTGAACAAAAATATTGTTCTTTAAATAATGTTTAAAAAAGTCCGCGATGGTATATGTTTATCGCTGAAGGTTGAGCAAAAGTAACCATTTTAATTAATTTACTTTAAATTTATTGGGTTTTTGTTAATGTATTTTTTATATTTTGATATTCATCCTTATGAACATAAATATAATAGTCACTTTTAGCATTTTATCTAGATTGAAATTATAGTTTACTGTATAACATTCTAATAAATAATTAAGGAGGATTATATTGAAAACAAGGAAATTTAATAAAGATAATTTTCGGCTTTTATCTATACTATTATAACAAAGTGGAAGAGCTTGTCTTACTAATAAAATCTGCCTGTACCCTTATTACCGTTGATGGTAACGAGGATTGATCAATAAATATTATTTTAGAATGAATATTACTTACTTTGTGACTTTATAGGAATAAAATATAAACTTTGAACGTTAGATTTCCCCTTAGCTAGGGTAGGCAAAGGGAACCTAGTATTAACATACTATGTTCCCCACTTTCCGACGATTTCTCGTGTTGAATGGCGGAATCCACAACTTTCCGTACCCTTCTTTACCTTGATACCAGATCGAAGAAATGGAAATTTACAGTCACTCTTTATGCTTCTGCGTCACGTCATTATTTTTTATTATTATTAGATCTCATTTGCTTTTAAAAGACAAATTAAATAGACTTTTTCATTGTAAAATAGCAATAAACGTGCTAGAATAGTATATTCAATATAAATACAAATATATATTTGTAAAACTAGTAAATAGTTTTGTAAAACTTCGAAATAGTTTCATTATAAAATTCCCTCGGCTAAGTACGTATCGTATAGTTAAGCTATATATGATTAAGTTTTAAAGAAGCGTGTACATCGTGTAATCTCTCTGATACACTGATAGTCTACAATATTAGCTACTTAGAACTACTTAGTAGGTACAGTGATAAATTGAGTTTACAAGTGTTTCAGGGTTCCGTACCTTTTAAGAAAAAAAGGAATCCTTATAGATCAGTTTGCTGCCTTACATTCATCCGTCCGTCTGTCTGTCTGTCAAGATAAAGCCTTTATGGTTTGTGGTTAATTCCTAACAAATAATAGGCTTAAAGGGGGAGGGGGGGAGACGGGGGGAGACGACTTGAAATTCGGTGGAAAGTGGGGAACTGAAAGGTAATAAAACATATTTTTTTTACAAAAAATCTTCGTAATCAGTCTGTGTAGTACTACTGAATCTTACTCTATTTTCCATATATCGCTCGTTAGACTCAAATGAGTGTAAGTACTAAGTGACTGAGTGACACGAAAAAGGGAAAGCTCCTGAGACGAATTTAAATCCACATCAGTAACGGCCTTTCTACAGTCTTTCTACAGTAACGTAAATATAATAAAATTTGCTTTTAAAACATTAAATATATTTTCTTTAAATGACAGTACTTGTCTACAAGTTGTAGGTACAAGCGTGCGACTATAAACGAGAATCGAGAATAATAATCAAATATTTAATATTTTTATGACCTCGCGCTGGTAACAAGGCAATGCGTGGCGTTAAATTCCGCCACTCAACATATAATTCCCCCAGAATTAGCAGGAAAATGGAGGACGGTTTCTTAATAATAGGTTAAACTAAAAAAAAAAATTTTTTAAAAATCCCTCCAAAATTCTCAACGTTTAAGTAGGTTATTACAGCTTATCTGTTTACCGCATTGCCGGTGTGCGCTACATTACCTAAATCCGACAGAGACACTCGCAAATAAATGTATGACCCCGCATAGACCGCAATACAACTACTGTAGGCATTAGATATCCTTGTTATGTTTAAACAGCAGGAATCATCTTATTATTTTAATATTTCGCTTAGTATTCTCAAATATATAATTTTCCTCACAAACCTAGTACTAAGATACTCCGTTTTCTACTTTCCGCTGAATTTTCGAGGCATCACGTCTTGGCGGAAGCCAAGGCCGCGTTTCGGTCTTGGTTCTATATTAATAAATAAATTAAATCATTCTTTCGAATGTGAATTGAACCCGCGACCGTCACACTACAGTCACATGCATGTATTAAAAATATAAATACAATAATTTAAGACAATTTAAGATTGGATATTGACGTAATATTTTGATGACATTTAAATTAATATTTTTAATATTTTTTTTTAATTTTCGACGGAAAGTAAGGCAATTGTGGTGGACAGTAAGTCAATTTACTATCTCTACTTTGCCTGATGCGGGAAGAAAAAATATTTTAAACTGTATTTTAGTTTTTTTAGAAAACGTATAAAAAATTGAACGCACTTCTTGGAAACCATATTAGAAATAGAGTCGCCAAGGAGCGTGACACATTAAAATTTTTGTTTAAATATGTTTCTAAAAAAAATTTTCCTTTCCTAAATATGGAAGAACACATTAAACTTTTTCATTTTACTGCCATACTCTACTGTCGTCCGCTTTACATGCAAAATTATATTGGCAAGATCATTAGTTCTTAACAGACGATCAAATTGCTTAAAGAACTCCTCTAAACTGCACAGCTTACCTAAGCGTATCTTATATTCGACATATTTTCTCGGGGGGCTTGGACTTAACTTTTGAATAGATATGTTCATGTAAATGTTATTTTTGTTTCATTTTTGGGTAAATTTTATTGTAAGTAAAATTTCTGGGGTCCCCCCCTTCCTACGCCCATGCTTACCTGGTAAGTAACAAAGTGGCCAATAGGTAGAACACTGATGGATGGACCCCGCACTCGCACTCCGACTGGGTCTCAGTCTGTGCCTCCATGCCTGCGCCCAGTTTGTGGTAGGCGATGTAAGCTCGCGCCGGACTGCCGTGTGGAGCAATTTTTGTGGCTGTAGTTCCCTGCGGCTATTGAATCTGCTCATCTGGTCGCTACGACCAGGTCGTTTACCTGTCAAGGGAACGTGAAGTTATTATTATATTTTTAGGGTTCCTTAGGGATTTTTTTTTTGTTAAATACTAAAAAATAAGAGCCATAAAAGGGATGCTCCCCTCTTAAATTAAATTGAAATTAATTTTGTTTATAAAGCCGCTAGTTCAAGTGAGGTATCAGAGCTTTTCTCTGATACCTCACTTGAACTAGCGGCTCTCTAGCTCTGAGTAAGCTAAGCCTGAATTTCAGAAAAACCCCTAAATCTCCAATTTTTGTACGGAATCATCGATGGGCGAGCCCAACTCGCGCTTGTCCGGTCTTTTGTCAATAGTTCCTAATATTATTTAGTTGAAGAAAAATATTTGAATTGGAGTGCATAAAAATCGTCATACAATTTGATTAAACTAAAGGCTGTTATAGATTTTATACCACAATTTAAAACTTAACAATGATTTTGATATGTTACGTGAGATATAATGTATTAAAAAATTATTTTGCATAAAAGATTTTTGGCACAGACATTTCACCCCATCCCTATAATAAATAAAATAAAAAATATAATAAATGCACTTATATTTTATATCTCATTTTCAAGCAAAAACCTTTTTAAAAACCTGCATCACTTTTTAATCTATGTTTGTTGCTAAATTATGTTTATATTATCTTCAAACTCCACGTTCCATATTCGTTTTCTATACAAAATATGAAGAGTTGCCATTACACTTGTATACGTTAGCGCAGTGATTCTTAACCACTATGCCGCGGCACTTTTGTGTGCCGCCAAATATATTAAAATTTTTGTCATAAACTATTTATGTAGTGTGTTGTAGTAAGTAAATAATTTTTATCTTTTTCTTTGTGTGCCGCCAAATTTTGAAATCGATAAATATGTGCCGCAACAAAAAAAGAGGTTGAGAATCACTGCGTTAGCGTTTTCAGATATCCGCGTTCCTTTTACGAGATCGGTGCTTTTGTTTTTTATGTTTATACTTTTAGTTTCCTATTATTATATTTATGAGAGACAACACAGAAAATGCAATTGAATGAACAAAATATGTTGTCTTTACGTTGATAAAAAACTACAGTAGTTATTAAGTGTATATTTTATTAAATTCACAGTTTAGTAGTTGTGGGTTCCTATAGGTCTAACGTTTCTGTTTCTGGGCAGCAGAAGCGCTGATTGTGTTCTATTTTAATAAACCTTTACGCTGCATCCCGCACACAATATGGTAGGCGGAAGGTAGTTTCCGCTGTTCACTCCATCTAATTCTGGAGGCATTGCGTGTTGAGTGGCGGAACTCAACGCCGCGCCTCGCCTCCACACCAGAGCGTATAAATGAAAGTACAAAATATTTAATTTTCTCCAGTGGAAATCGTATTTACAAGCTGTCGCGTTTACACACGCTTGTATCACTTCTGGCTTCAATATTTTATATTTTTTTATTTAAAATATAGTATTTATTCTCTATATAATGTAACGTTAATTGTTATAAGTACCTAACATAACGTTACTTCAAAATAGGCAGACAATTTAATAAAATGGGAACGTGATAAGAATTATCTTTTCAATCACGCGGTTCACCTATCAATTTCAGGATTGATTGAGGTCGCAGCTTTTGCAGTGAAAATATATTAAACATTTTATAAATAAGTAGAGCAGGAAACATGTGTCTATTGTTATGGGACCTTTTATTTTCGCTAAAACTAGTTAATAAGAAATACTTTGTTTTTTATACGATATAATTTGTTTTAATTTTTTTATCTCTATTATTTAAATTATTTTTAAAAAACAATAAGATTCACAGTAGAGTAGGCAGAGGCAACCCAGTGTTACAACACTCCGTTTCCCACTTTCAGCCGCATTCTGCTGACATTGCGTATTGAGTGGCGAAACTCTATTTTTGTTACTATCACATTCATAGTAGAGGTATTAAAGTATGGTAGAAGCCACAAATCTATATAAATAACAATATACACACGTCACTATATATATATATATATATATATATATATATATATATATATATATATAT
>DWAO01003374.1:0-14311 GCA_018230605.1 Heliconius congener | reverse complement strand
ATAATTTAACATTTAAGGCTGTTTCTGAAGCAGTAAATTAAATTATTCACTGACAATCAGCACATTTAACAGAGTTTTAAAAAAACATAACATAGGTAAAAAGAACGAAATGTTTCAAGAATATACACGTATAATAAATAATTAGCCTTTTGTATTTTTTATAAACATCTAATATCAACATTGGTCGTATTTTTTAGTTCAAAACATTAAAAAGAATCTTATAGAAATTATGATAATGTAGTAAGGTAATCATATTAGGATATTACAGATTAAATTAATAAAAAATCATATCAGATTTTTTTTTAGTTGTCAATCAATTTTGTATAGTAGATCAATCGGCGGGCCGCTAGTAAAATAATATTATAGAGCTGATGAGCTGATTTGGTTGAACGCACAAATCTCAGGACCTACTAGTTCCAACCAACCATTTTGTATGGATATAAAAATATGTATATTTATTCTTCGATAAAAAATCTTATGTACCTTACTACTACGATGTTATCTCTATAATAATAGACAATTTTTCATTTCATTTTGAAATTGTTCTTTTACATTTATGAATCTTTTACATTTTTCTATATATACAGTGAACCACCATTTTCACATAAGTCACTACTTAAGAAAAAATATAAGTTAAACATAACTATACTATGTAAACAGTATAAAGTAAACTTTGTTAGACTATTAACTTTGTTAGTACTGCTTTGGATCAAAAATGAGAAGGTACTTTATTAATGTTATATCACTCATTAAGTTTAGATAAACTAATACGATGAATTGTAGCGAATCCCTTTTATTTTATGAAAATACGACAACGGCAACGAGCTCAACCATCAAATTTAAATTTATATTATTAGACGCAATGTCTTGAAAATTTTACGATACTTTTAAATCATCGAGCTAACTAAATTAATATATAATCAAATCTAAGAATTTGAATTAAACAATTATATTGCAATTACAATTAAGTAGATTGGATGACAATAAAATATTATGGTACCATCAAGCTGGTCGGATGATGGAATTGAGAGATGGCTGATTGAACCTTGAATTGCCTACTAGTAAACATATGGAGTTTGTGCTTATTACATTTGTCTTATTATCGTTTTTATTGAAAAATGGTGTATTTAGTTTTTTTTTTATTTAATATGTTTTAAAGCCTGATCGGTTTAACAAATAGAATATAGTCATCTCTTAACTAAACCACAATGACACTGTTCTTGTATTATATTCAAATTATGCAGAAGGAAGAACGGTCATAGGCTCGTCACATAAAAGTTTCGCATTATGTAAATTTTGCTATAAACATTTAAGGCATTTTAACATGTCCAAGTCCTGTAATGTATTCATGCAAATCATTAGGTCCCAAATATAAACAAGTTTTACATATTAGTGACAGTCTGAAGCGGTTTTTTTAATATTTAGAATATATTATACAAAAATTGAGTGGATGAGACTGTTAAATTTTCATATTAAATTCTACGTTCTTATATCTAGGTATAAGAAATTAAACTATTAATATTTTTTTTCTACCTACGTTATTTGAATGATTATTATTTTTTTTAAATAATAGTAATTTAAAATAGGTACTAAAAATAAATGTAAATACAATGTGACATAAAGTTACCTCTAAACAAATAAAAAAAGCAATTTTTTGTTCCAAATAAAACCTAAGTTACAATTATATCACTCAAACCAAACATAAATCAGCATTTGTGTAAACAATACACAATTTCTTCTTACAAAGCCCAACCAGTTGGGTGCATTCAGTAACTATTTATTTATTCCGCCACCCCTCAAAGAGCTGACGATATCCAGCCGGCTAATACGAATTGACGGAAATAGATTGATGGATTGATTGATTGACAAGTTTAAGGTTGAGATGGATTCCCTATAAGTCGGTGTTTTAAAGGAAGTACAAAGAAACCCGTGAATATTCGTTGTTTATGATATACTTAGTTGTGTGGGAAGATGATTAGTGATTGTACAGATGGTTTTATTTATGCTTATGATATTACCATTTATATTTTTCAACAGACACACCGACGGTCGTGGTTTAGGGGAACAAGCGGTCGACTGGAAGCGCCACAGGTTGTAGTTTCGATTTCCACTTGAGGAAATAAAACGTTAAAATTAAATTAAATGGAGCTTTACGCTATATCTCGCTCGCAGCAGGGTAGATAGGAAACTTTGGAATCTAGTGTTAAGACACTCCGTGTAAGGTATTACAGGCACAAGCTTGTTCCCCTACACCTCACAATTTTTACTAACTCATTATCTATAATAATTTGTCCTCTTTAAAAACAAAATTGAAGAAATGTCTAGCTTACTAAACGATTTGTTAAGGTTTTTATTAAGTTGAGAACAGCACAAGTCCCGGATGTAGGCTCATCCGTTTGAAAGTAAACACTGTACAAGCACACAAATACTCACAATATGTTTATATTTGCAGAAGAGATAAAAGTAAATTGGGATCGGATCTATCAGATTTGTCTCGATTTGATTATTCTTGGTTTATATACTCCAAAATGAAATACACGCTTGAACAATGACATTGTGTGTATGTGGTTTATTTTTTATTTTTGACACTTTGTTTTATATAAAACTTTGGAATTAAGTTATTAAGCTTTAGAAGTTTAAGTTAATTAAGAATTATTCTGCCACTCAACAGGCAATGCCCCAAGAATTCGGTGGAAAATTAGGTATCCCGACTAAATATATAGATGTCTCTGCGCTGGATAATGCTGGTAATACTGGATAGTATTCATCATAATATTTTCTATATAATATATGCACTATATTTTGGAGGTAACGAAGAGGTCTCACGGGGCAGAGGTTGGAAGTTTCGTAAATAATGTTAGTAGCTACTGCTACTGTATGATAATTATCGAGCTTAGCCAGCAATTATAGTGTATATTTTAGTTTATTATATGCAAATAATTTTATTATAAAACTACCTGGTGGGAGTTCTTTTTTATAAAAAATAAAATAGTCGTTTTAGTAATGCTTTAGAACCAACGTTTCAGTATTTTAATAGGGAATAACTAACTATAACATTTTTTTTAGTTATTAAAATTTATTCTCATTTCCCTCGTTTGGGCTGATGAAATGCGGCGTTAATTTTCACCATCTATTATATATCATATTTATAAAACGTTAACTGTCAAACTTAACGACTTTTAATCCCAATGCGTTGCTCGGTCGTGAAAACACCCGTTTGACTCCCATCTGTATACAGCGACTTATCTTTATGGGTTTAATAATTATAGGATATTTTTTTATATATTGACGAATAAACATTCTATATAGGGCTAAAATCACAAGTAAATCCAACGAACGGTTCATTTGTAAATAAAAAGATAATAATATATCGGATCTTTGTGACCCATTAGCTGAACTATGTTAGTTTTTAGAAGTGTCGATAGAATTTTAGTGTCGAGATTGATAAAATGTATATTTAAGAAAAACCATTAAAGCAAATCAGATATGCCCTTTGATGGTTCCATACGAATTACAGGATTGTAGGTCAACGGGAAACACAAGCAAAAGATAAAAATACTTTAGGTATTTAAGCTAATAATTTAGTTAAATTAACTACAAATCATGGCTTTTACTTTTTGAACTTCCTTTTTTCGCAGTTTTCTTTTTTCGCTACTTAATGTTTATCGTAGCGTCCATAACGATTCCGTATTCAAACCACTATTGACACCGTTATTAGCGGACGATAGAGACGCCATTGTGCTGTGGCTTAAAGAAGCTGATTGGCAACCTTTGTACAGGTATGTTCCCTTATCTTCATGTTGTATCTCTGCACATCGCGGAATATCATATAGGGAAATTGGAAATCTAGTGTTAAGACACTCCATTCTTATTGTGACTCTTCCGTTTCATACTTTCCACAAAATTCTCGAGGCATTGTGTCTTGGCGACGGACGAAACTTATCGCCGCGTTTCGCCTTGTTGAAATATGAAATGTTTTGTCTCTGGGTAGAAATCGAATGCAAAACCGCTGTGTTTACAGTCAGACGCCTTAGGTTCTGTGCCACGACTGACTTTAAATCAAATTAAAAAAGAGGCCAGTTGTAGCACAGCGGCACAAAGTGTGGCTGTAAAACCAACTGATTGTGGTTTCGATCCCCACTCGAGAAGATGAAATATTTTAACTTAATTAATTCTCAATCTGACTCCATTGAATTTTCAGGCCAGTGGTGGCGCAGGGGCACAAGAGTGCTACTATATATTCCACAGATTGCGGAATTGGGGAACGAAAGTGTCTTAATAAGAACAGACAGCTCGGCACTAGGTTCTTGTGTTCCCTCTGCCTACCCTTCCACGTGCCATCCAGCGTGAAACTAAAAAAAATAGCTTGAAAAATAACAACGCGCGATACAAAAAAATAGAAAGACCACTTTCGTAAAGTAGTTAGATAAAAATGTAACATTGGTTGAATTGTAAAAGACAAGCTTAGAGTCGTTTTTTTCCAGTTGCGGAAACATTCCATTAGACATAATATTCTATTTGAAAGAGTAATGTGGATTATATTGTCTTTTAGCTCTATTTTGTTAGTACTAGGTTTGATATTGATAGTGATTTTTTGAGTAAAATCTTGGTTAGTTTGGTTGGTTACAGTTTACTGAGTCATACATAGATAAGGCTTTCAATCTAGATATGACAAAATCTCGGTATTGCGATATCCCGCACAATTTTTAAGTCCCCCGTACTGCGAGATTAGAGATGCCGGATTCACAGGATACGGTGAGGTGCATAGAGAAACACGCACACGACACACATACGATTGCTTCATAAACTCAGCTTTTTTAATATGATATGATGGGTACTCTAACCAAAGTGGAATTCGTGTTTAGTCGATGGCTATATTGCCCATAAAATATGCAGTAATTTTGCAGATGACACTTTACGTATGTTCCTTTGCAAACATTTTCAGTTAGTTTTGTCGTGTCAACATTCAGTTGTAAAATTTTTGGTTTTTATTTCTCTACATGAGAGAAAAATATTTAAAGAATTCATTTTAATTATGACTTTATTTTATAGCTATCATAGAAAGAATCTATGTGAAGAAGAAAGCTCTGGTCATCTCCGACAGAATTTGGGTCTCGAGCGTACTTCAGGGCCACTGCATCAGCAGCGACCCTGCTAGTTTATAATGTTGGTACCGGCGACACTGAGGGCTATAGATGTGGGGTGGACTTCAAGGAATTTGAGGATTAATTTCACTGTCATTAGTAAGAATATGTTTTTATATATGATAATTTTATTTTACTTTAATATGAAACATTAGATATAGAGCCGCAGAAACGCAATGAAGCGGCACTGTAAACGCGACGTTCTGGGTTCTATTTCCATCCCTCCTAAGATTTAACTATTTCCTTTGCCTCGCTGTGATAAGACAAATACGCAAACGACAAAATACCGCACCCAATAGGAATATAAAATGAAACAGTTGATTTGTAAAATACATTACACCATGTAAAAAAATTTTGAAAGCTAAGTTTGCACGTTGAAATATAAAAAAAGTATCTTTCCAGGTGACCCCGGCCCCCGCCTCACCTGGTACGCTGTCGACGCTGTTGGTATCGTGAGTTACTGTTGTTGATTCTAATATACGGTGAGGCGTCCGATTGTGATGCGACGATTGTAGGTTCAATTCCACTAAGGCAAAGAAATATATTCATTATCTCACTTTTTTTTTATGAAAAAAGAGAAGGCAAGAGTACGAAATGACATTTATTGACGATTGATCACTGGATATTGTCGTATTGTCCTGATGGTAAGTGATCCCGTGCAACACCAGAGAAGCTAAAGGTGCGTTGCCGGACATCTGCCGCTCAAAACGCAATGCCTCGAGAAGTCGCCAGAATGTAGGGAACGGAAGTATAAAAGAAGGATGTATAACGGAAGTAGAAGTAGTACCTAATAGGTTTCGTATATTATTATCCTAGCGAACTTGTAATACAAAAATATATTTAAATATTCCCACAATGGAGAATCAAACCCATTTCCATTGCCTACAGGGACACTCAAATATATTATAATGGCTACGAAATTCTCTGCCATGTATTTAGTTAGTGATTTGGTCATACGACAGCCGTAAATTATAAACCTGTCAGCTGAATACTAACCATGTACATATATCGTAATACTGATTCTGTAGAGTTTGATTATTGTACGTTGTTTTGTGATTAAATGATAAAACTATTATTTGTAAAATTTTAAGACAAAAAGCGTTTGAACACACAACATTATAATAAAATATGTTATAGCTTCACGCAGTGTCCCGTATATAGCACGGTAGGCAAAGGGAAGTGTTAAAACACCCCGTTATTCACTTACCAGCTAATTCTTTGGTTTTCGTAGTGATTGCGTGCTAAGTGGCGGATTTCAACGCCCCAATATAAGAATAGCGCTTAATATTTTTTTTAGCTGCACGCTGTATACTGAATTTAGTGGGAAAATAGTGTTCAGACACTCCACCCCTCTATTTCCGCTGAATTCTGGATACATTAGGTGTTGAGTGATGTAACTCGACGCGGCGTTTTGCTTCGATACAGAGAGAATTAAAAAAATATTAAATATTAATCGAACCCACAACCTGTCACCTTGACAATCATATACAGTTGTGACATATTATAAGTAAGGCAAAAAACAATTGAAAAAATATTAGTGGTTTCGATCAAGAACACAAGAATAATCCATTTAAAATAATTATTCAATGTGGAGTAATAAAATAATACTAACTCACAATGCATGGCGTTACTATGCACAGTACGTACCTACTAAAAATTGTGATTATATTTTAATACGTAAAAAATTATAACTTTAATTCAAAATGGCACATAACCTTGGAAGAGTTTTATATCTATACGACTCTTCTGGATTTAGAAAGTTGAATATTGGCATGTACATATGTAGGTAAGAGAGTATAGCGAAGCATTAAGAAATGCTTTCTCGAAACCCCTTTATCGAAAACCACGTAATCAAAGTTATTGGCGTTTCTTTGTCATTTTCGCGCTTCACGCTGTATCCCGCACGCAGCAGAGAAGGCAGAGGAAAATTGGGAATCAAGACATCAAGACCTATTCTGCCCCCACTTTCCGCTTAATTC
The DNA here is from genome assembly GCA_018230605.1 of Heliconius congener. Classification (NCBI taxonomy): domain Eukaryota; kingdom Metazoa; phylum Arthropoda; class Insecta; order Lepidoptera; family Nymphalidae; genus Heliconius; species Heliconius congener. The sequence goes on along the minus strand of DWAO01003374.1, from coordinate 7,188 downwards.
TGGAGCATTGCGTATTGATCCTAGCTATTAATTTTCAGCATTGTTTATTATATACACATGAAACTTAATAAGTTTTTTGCAGTAAGGCCTCTAACCGTCCAGATTTCGAACAAAAATCGACAGTTCTCAGCGGACAGGAGCTACAAGGTGGAATGCAAGAGTACAGGATCGAGGCCTGAAGCGCAAGTCACGTGGTGGAAAGGACTTAAACCTGACGGTAATCGCAACGGGTGTGGATTTGATTCTTACTCAAAAGATATATTAATTTTCTTAATACCGGATTTTTTTTGCCTATGCTGCAGTATGCGGGATTTTTGTAATAATAAAAAAAACAAATTACGACATAAGATATTTGTATATCATTCCAAAAAAGAAACCTTTCAGGGGATTGCGCTTCCAGCAATTGGATTGCTATTGTTTATCTTACAACACCATTTGAGTCGATCGATTGAGATTTGCCAATCAAAACGCAAACGCAATGATTGTGCAGAAAGTTATTAACGGATTCTCGTGACATTAGGTGCTCTTTGTATGCCCTGCTGCAATATACTTGTGGAATACGATATGAATCGTAATAGAAATATAGATATTTCTACGGTTTTATTACATACTCGTATTCTGAATTTTAATTTTAGCTAACAATTTCATGTATTTTAAATGAATGGTAAGAAAGGAATGGCTTATGTAAGCTTATGCTTATGTAATGGTAAGAAAGGAATGGCTAATGGCATAGGTCTCTATGTCCGTTTTTCCTATAATTCAGTGCTGGCTTGGCATTTTCTACGTACCAGAAAATAAATTGCAAAAGAAGCCCTATTTTTTTCTTCTGCTGAGTGCATACTAATAATTTTATAATTTTAGTTTTGCATTTTAAGTATATTGGCTTATACTTTAATGCTTACATTTAGGTTAACCACTTACTAAAATTGGTGTTCAGAAGACCACTCCGTAATTTCTCCTTCAAAAGCATCTCAAGCAGTCAATAATATTCGATATTCACTATCGGTTTGAATTCAATGGCGTTGTTCCGACTGATTGCAGTTATATAACTTTAACCTAGATCTAACTTCAGTGTAGAAGCAAGGTTACCAGTCGCATTAAACAGGTCTCGGGTGTCGAATACTAGTCTTCATAATATCTGAATCATTTCCCGGATCTGAGACTCATAATCTAACTAAATTATACGTTATGTAGATTAGAAATGCAGTTGAAATTGTTAAATTACCACCGTCGTCGTGTTGCGTGTGACTGTGAATGAGACGGTTATTTTCGCATCATATAATGCCCGTTGCCCAACCCACCTTAAAGGCCGTCAACGCACCTGTAACTCCTCTGGTGTTGCACGGGGCCGTGGGCAGCGGTAGTTACTTACCATCAGGTGACCCGAACGCTCGTTTATCTTGTTCTTTTCCATTAAAAAAAAACGTAAAATCTCGTTTTTTGTGGAAATTTCGGGAAATTTTCTTTTTGTTCTAGCTGCTACAACAGCTGCATAGTCGTGTGCGTCTTCTGTCAGTCACTCAGTAACGAAAGAGTTTTGTATATGTATCTATAGATATGCTTTCATATCAATTTAATATATATACAAATTCAAAATGCCATCTTAATATTTGATCATCATTGAAAATTGACTGACGGAACTCAAAGCCGCACTTTGTATGACCCGAGCGAGGGCTTATAATCATACTACGCCACGACGATTTCTTACATTTTTTTTATTCATAATTATAAAATCAGCCTCACGCTGTATCCCGAACACAGCAGGGTAGGCAGAGGGTTAACGGAGTGTTTTAACCTAGTGTTAAGACACTCCGTTCCCCACTTTCTGCTGAATTCTGGAAGCATTGCGTGTTGAGTGTCAGAACTCAACGCCGCGTCTAGCCTCGACACCAGATAATTATAAAATGAAATATTTCCTAAACATCTCAAGTAAGTAGTATTTTCTTAATAAATCTTGTTGAGGTCAAACTTTTAAAGTTTAACTCTCACATTATGAACTCGGTCCCAAAGTTACAACTAACTAGTCAATAGAGAAACAATTTTCTATTGTTTTCGTTGTATATAAACTTTGTTCTATACTTTACTTCTATAATGAAATATTTCAACGTATGAAATTGTCAAATATACTCTACATTTCACAGATAAAACCAGCCAAGTGCGGCCGGTAAACTAAACACTGCCAGAATATTATATGAAATTCCAAGCATTGACACGAAGAAGAAGAAGACCCCACTTTCCGTAAAACTCTGGCGAAACTCAGCGCTATTTAATATTTCATTTCCTCGAGTCGAAATCGAACCCACGACCTGTTTATAGTCACACGCTTGTGCCCCTGCACCACATCTGGCTTCTACAATATAGTGATAGTGTTCTAAATGGTTTTAGAAAAAAATTATGTTACCAGTAGTATTTATTCTGATAATAATATATTGTAATATGAAATACATATATTAATAGTTCACATTCTAAATGACAGCGAGATATGAGTACTGCTGTAATCTGAAAGCGATGCTTATAAATTTCATTTTCACTCGGGGATATAATGCAATATTTGTGTGGTATAAATAATTTTGCATCTTGAACAGAGAAAATATGTAGTTATACGCCTATAGTAGTTCATTTTCTTGTCAACGTCATACTCTGTCCCGCATATAGCACAGTAGGCAGATAGGACTTTATTGTACAACACCGTTTCCCACTTTCTGCCCAATTACTAGAGCGAGAAAAAGAAAATATTAAATATAAAAATTTATTCGAACACATAACCATCACGTTTACAATCACACATTGTGCACTGCGCCACGACAACCTCACTATTTTATCATGTTATCTGAAATTTAAATGTACTAACCTGTAATATAGTCGTCCCAAATCTGTATGAGTCCAAGCTGCGTCAAAATATAATATGTACAACATGAATTCTAATTAATACCTCATATTAAATATTCCGATCACAGCCAAATGAAAGTTTCGCTCTCGGGATCATCGTTCTTGGATAGATTTCGTAATTACGAGTTTTTATGCATTAGCCTTTTGGTTACTTTGGAATTAAAGTTATATAATTTGTTTGGATTATTTAAACAGTTTATATTTAACAACAACATTAAACAGTTTATATTTAACAATAACATTTTAGAAACAAAGGTCCCAAAAGCTTAAGAAACCTCGTATTTGGCAGTCTCATAGAATAAATTATTAATAAGAAACCATTAAACATACTAAATACCATATAAGCATTATGAATAAGCGCCAAATTGTAAGAATGATAATTGTGACATTCCCATTCAAAGATGACAAGGGTCGGATGCAATATTCTAATTTTTCCTCTGGTAGCGAAAAGTGCGGAGTTTAGTTGAGCATTCGACAAAAATTCTCGAAAATTGGGCGGAGGAGTGGAGAATCTTAATACTAAACTCTCTGCTTACGGGATAAACCGTGAAGCGAATAAAAATTGTATAATTTTCACCAATTTTCTCTATCAATTTTTAATTATTTGTTAAAAAAATATATTATTTTTATGTTGTAAGTATTGTGTATTTTTGTAGATCTTAGGCCTAGCCTTAGGTATTTAAATCTGAAACCGATTTTGAGAGTGATCCTCAGATGCCGTTTTCGTTAAGCTCAAGATCGATCTCAGAGTTAAGAGCAGTTTATACATTCGGAACAAAATCTATAACAGTAACATTATAAAATTAGTAATGTAGATTCGATGTCCATAGAGCGGAGAAATTAAAATAATAATTATTCATTATTTTCATTTCATTAAGTTCTATCAGAGCTGATCTGATAGAACGGGGCTTGAGTCTCTGGCAATGAGTTCAGTCAGTCAACAAGCAAAAGTTTCTACCCTGCTATGTGGAATAAAGCGTGAATGTTTTTTTTATCTTTATGTATATTTATTTTATATTTATGTATATGTTAACGTAGTACGGTAGTATTAATAATAATGTTTTTTTGTCAATAATTTTCAAATTAATACTAAGTATTGAAGAAACAAATTAAAATGTACTTATATCTAAAATCACCGAAAAAATTAATATAATGTTTATTTATCAAAATAAAACATCTCAATTCATTAATTTCCTGTGTTTCATACAATAAATTATCTTTTATTTGTAACGAGAATAAAAATATTATTGCATAAAAAAGAAAAAATAAACCTTTTGTTTGTGTAGCTTTAATTTCACTGTCATATATAATGTGAAATTTACGTCATTCATTTAAAAATAAATTGCGTTTCGCTTAATGAAATATTTTTAAGACTTTATATTTTAATTTGCGCGCAGTACGCCTTGTATTAGATTAAGGAAAAAAATATTATTTTTTGTGTTTAAAAAGGTGTACATAGGGAACCTTGTTGATTTTAACAAGTGATAAAAGTATTAAGAAAGGTAGAGGGAGGGACCTCGGTTTACCTGAAAGAGGTATGTAGAGATGAGAGATGTAGAGAGAGAGTACGCTTCGTTCTCTTTGACTACCCCGATAGGAATAAAGCGTGAAGTTAACATTTAACTTGTTCACCACGCCTGGCAGAACTCAAACTCAAAGTCGCGCTTTGTCAAGTTATCAGAACAAAGAAATAAAAAAAAACTTATTCCATCTAGTGAGTGGGAGTCATCTCACAACTTAACTGTTAAAAGTTAATTTTATTTATATTCGAAAACTGCCGAATTGCATTGTCCTAGAAAGACAATGTAATTATATATTTGCATTTGCACATGCTTGCAGTTAAAATATATTTTAAATGAAACTCTTATTGCCGTCGTGGCGATAGGTTGTGGGTTCGATTCCCACTGTTTAATTTCCTTTTAAATATGTAATATTTTCATTTCCAAAGTGTTAAGCTGTCGTGTTTCCAAAAAATGTATAACACTAAAATATACATCATTAATTTGGTTAAAGTGTTTCATTTCAGATGTTAAAAAATCCCGGCAATCGGAGATCTTAAAATATATTTTATTTACAAAAATTATATGAAATATATTTTAGATATTAAATTTTATATGTGCAAGACGAAATTGTACCAATTTGGGAACCAAACCAAATGATATGAAAATAACAGACTTGGCTCTATATATTACAACCGTTGACTATCATTCTTTAAAAAAAAATATGTTTTAATGCTATATCATAAATTATACCACGTTATGCGATTTACGACTTTTATATAAGGAAATCTTTTTATTTCAATCTTTTCTTAGTCATTTAGTTAGTTTGCTAGTTGAAAGAGAGACAAGTGACTGAAACTTTCATATTTTTTTCAATTTTTAGTTTCACGCTGTGTTCCGTACATTTTTCACCGAAATATGGATGCATTGTGTGTTGAGTGACGGAACTCAACGCCACGCTTTCATTTTCTTAAGTTGGAGTCGAACCCCACAGTCGCGCGTTTACAGTCACAGGCACGCGGTGCGCTATCGTTCAATTTTCACAATTCAGGTTTATAGCAGGGTAGGCAGAACCTAGTTTCATAATTCTTTTTGAAAGGCATTTTGTGGTTAGTTTCGGGACTTCACGCTGTTTTATCTTATCGGTACAAAGTTGTAAAGTCGTATACATTCCCACTGTGCCACGATAACCACTTTGTTTATTTATTTATACCAATAATAAAAGCACGATGTATTGAAACATACGATAGAAGCGATAGTAAATATTTTGCAGAACATATTTCCCCGGGTCCGAGCAAATATCTCTTCGAACTTCACGCCTACATTCAACGTGCTAGGGTTGGACAGAGGACTGAGTTATATACTCAATCTGTATGCAGCCAACGCTAAGGGCAGAAGCGAAGTGGTAACCCTGTACACTATTGCGGTCCGATCCCCAGACAAATATACAGGTGAATGGTTTACTTTGTGTCATGTGATAATATTTATTTTGTATTGCTTAATGAATTTTAGTGTAAAACTCGTTCAAAAAAATTGAACGAAGCGGAATTTAAACCGGCGGCTCTTGGCTACGCCACACTTTCTGGCTAAGTGGTCAGTCAGCCGTTTCGAAGAGGTGCGGATTCAAATCTCGCTACGTTCAAATTTAAAACGCTTTCAACAACTAAATAACAATTAAAATAGGTTAATAATTTTAATGTTTTAAACATTTTTATTTGTCCTTGTGTTTATAATTTTATTCTTGTTTGTCTTGTGCAAATCTATCCGCTTATAATTTTTTTTTACTACATCTCACACAATAGCGTATTGTCGGAATAAGCCGCACTCTATATGCTGTCCTTCCATTAACTATACAATGTATAGTTGATTGAAGATGCTGTCGGACAAACAGAATATTATAGTATACAAATTATGAACCAACTATAATAATACCTTAAACTTAACTTAACTTAGCTTCACGCTTTATCCTTAGCGGGGTAGTCAGAGAGAACGGAGCGCCAAACGCTACGGTCTGCGTATGTAATAATACCTGCATCTTTAAAAATAATATTGAATTTACATCTGCAGCCTGCCTAGCCTTTAAGCATTCTATAAGATGAAATACTATAAAAATAGCTATAGTAGACTAGTCAGACAGTTTCAACGTCCGTCGTTTGTCTATTTTTTTTATTGCGAACGCAGCAGAGTTGAGTTTATCCGCAAGTGCTTCCAAATGAACTAAAGTTTGGAATCTATAGTTATAACTTAAATCAAAAACCTAAAAAAAATGCTGATTCCGTCACATTGAAAGTTTCTCCTTTAATTATACTAAAATTATGTTTTTTAACATTGCCATAGCAAACATTTAGTTTTTTTTTTATTTAACATTAGATTGTTAATATCAAACCAACGAAGAATATGCGACAATGCAGTATTCACATCGTTATAGTTTTATTTTAAAAAATATCATCCTCAGGGTCAGGGTCAGGGCAAAGGGAACCTAATGTTGAGACACTCCGTTCCCCACTTTCCGCAGAATTTTTCGAGGTATTGCATGTTGAGTAGCGGAACACTTGTCTTATTTCGTCTTTCTATTTTCGTACACAATCTCCTCCTATATATTTTTTTTTATGGAAAAGACACGGCAAACGAGTGCTCGGGTCACCTGATGGTAAGTGATTACCGCCGCCCACGGCCCCGTGCAACACGAGAGGAGCTACAGGTGCGTTGCCGGCTTTTAAGGTGGGTGGTAAGGAGGGCGCCGGGGCCCGGCATTACCTGACGCGAAACGCAGTGGCATAAAGCCACTACTTCACGCCGG
>DWAO01003373.1:0-14314 GCA_018230605.1 Heliconius congener | reverse complement strand
GTGTTGAGTGGCAGAACTCAACGCCGCGCTTAGCCTCGACACCAGAGCGAGGAAACTGGAAATATAAATTTAAGTAAATATTTCCTCTCCTCAAGTGGGGATCGAACCCACAACCAGTCGGTTTTATAGTCACACTTCATGCAGCTGCGTTACGACTGGCTTCTATGTTAGTTTGTAATTTTACAAATTTATATATTAAATTTATAATAGATTTTTTTTAAATCTAGACAGTTACTTAAACGAATTAGGAATAGTTTCTCATTTATGCTTTTCATACACAATAATAAAAAACTAGTATAAAGTTGTTGTTGGTTTATAAAAAAAAAAGGATCTGTTATTTCCATATTACGAGTACGGCCCTCACTATTACAGTGTAGGGACTATAGGGAAAAGCAATAAAAACGTATTGGTACGTGAGAAGGGGAGAAAAAAGCTAAATTTGTTAAGGCACAGTCGCTTCGTCGTTGTTTTTGTGTAAAAATATTATTTTATTCAGACATACGTTTATTATAGTCAATATTATTATTAGAAATTATATTTTTTTACAGCCTTACATAGTATTCAGCATGTAGCAGGGTAGACAGGAGGTATTTAGTGTTGAGGCACTCTATTCCCCTCTTTCCGTCTAATTTTTGAGACATTTCTTGTTGAGTAACGAGACAAAGAGAATTTACCCCTAATTACCCCAATTAAAACCCACACCCGTCATATTCACAGCCAGACGCTGTACTGCTGCATTACGACGGCCTTAAACATTATAAAATACTATTCATTAAATAATAAAATATGAAACGTTAAAATTATTTATGAAATATTCATTTACATTATGAAGACCAAATGCTCGTGTACAGTTTTTCGTATTTTATTTTCAAGTTTTTAAATTTTGATATTTAACACTGAGGCCAGTCGTGGCGCAAGGGTACAAGCGTGTGACTGTAAACGCGACAGGTTGTGGGTTCGATTTTCACTCGGGGAAATGAAATATTTAATATTTAGATTTCTTCGCTCTGATCTCAAGGCACAGCGCCATTCAACAAGCAATTCCTCTAAAATTCGGCTCTAAGTAAGTAGTGGCGTGTATTAAAACTAGGCTCCCTTTGCTTATCCTGTTACATGCGGGATACAGCGTGAAACTGAAAAAAATATATATTTAAAATTGTAATTTGCATTTAAACACGTCGAACAGCGAAAACAAGATGTGCTATACACGGCCACAATACCTTTTAAGTGCCACGCAACATACAGCCTTGTAATTTACAACAATAAAAATTTTTATTAAAAGAAAGCTATTGTGAGACCGATGAGGCACAAAACCGTGACTAAGGTGATGGTTGTGGGTTCGATTCACTCGGAGGAATTATTTATTATTTATCAATATTTTTTACACTATGTTCCCTCTGCCTACATTTATATGCGGGTTACAGCGTGTAAACGTGTAAATTTAATGCGTAAAAATAATTTTTAATTTACATTATGTCCTACTTTAAACTATTATATACTCACTAAGGATTAGTCACATTCGCGACGAATCTCGCGATAACTTTGAACACCATACAAATTACAACTAAAATGAAAGATAATTACTGAACTACGAGGACTTGAGTTAATATTTCTAACAATATAACGTTTCTAAATATATAAAAAACAAAATTTACATTTTCCTGCTTTAAGTTATTGCTGTTGTACTGTAAATAGGTTAATGGTAGCTGTTATATTTAATGTTCAAAAAACGTTTCCCACAATTGTAGTCGTGCTCATGTAACATGTTATTTTTATTAACTGTACTTATATATACAGAATCTTATTAGTGACCAAATTAATTAATAATTTTCATTATATTAGAGTATAATCAAAGAACGGAATCTTAACACTAGTTTCCCTCTGCCTACCCTGCTGTGTGCGGAATACAGCGTGAAGCTGTATTTGATTTGAAAAAGATTTAATATTCCTACGAAATTGAATAAGTAAATATTATGTCGGACCGAGCAAAGCAAAGACCTCTTTACAAACAGTGTACGCAAGCCGTTGTACGCTGAGTATCACAGAGAACATATGGCTTAGTGGTCAGAGCGCTTAGTCGGCTTCCCGGAGGCGCTGGTTCATTTATAACTTTGATAGCTCAGTTTATAGAGCGGTGGACTGCAGCCGGTGTCGTTGTAAGTCGCTGGGTCGCTGGTTCAAATCCGGCTGAGTATTACAGAAAACGCACTTGCAACAATGTGAATCCTATTTGTTGGTTCCTTCCATTGAAGGGAAGCCAAGCCAAGGTCGAAGCTGTCATAGCTCGGCCTCCCTGAGTCCAATGACATTGTCGAGGTTATTGCGGCCGCCATTATACTGATCTTTCGAAAAAGGAAAATAATAATATATAAGAGAGGCCGTCCTGACGCAAGGGCAAGCGTGTGACTGTAATGCAGCGATTGTAGGTTCGATTCCCAATCGTGGAAACGAACTATTATTTATGAATATTTTTTATTTCTCTACACTTAATAACCCGAAAATTCAATTGAAAGTGAAAAACTGAGTGTCTTAATACTAGGTTCCCTGTGTCTGCCGTATGTGGGATATAGCGTGAACCTGAAAAGAAATAAAATAAATAAATAACGTTCCTATTTCTAATATTTGAAGTACGTACCTAATATTTTTTGCCAACAAACTCTAACAAATTTATTTATTGGCTTATTTTATTTGTTCAGCTAACGATATACTAAAAGGATCTTTTTGTTAACAAAGCTTCGAGCATCCTTTGTTTATTTTGAAACATCAAGAGGGTCAGAATCCATTACGGTTTTGTAAAGAGGCAACCTTTAGTTTATTGGACGAAATTACGGGACAAAATTTTGTACCGATGTGAAAATCCTTGGAGATTTTCTTCGAAATATTAGTTTACTTTGTTTCAGTCAGTTCTTAGATCTGTATTACCTAATATATAAATAATATAGTATTATTATGATCTGACCTTATCTTAGCCTAATTAATTACACCAGAGAATTAATAATAGTAAATTCCCCCTAGTAGAAGTTGAACCTCCAACCATCTACACAGAGACGCTGAACCGCTTTGATTGATTATAGCTTATAATGTATTATTTTTGTTTTATAAACTGCATATCAGCTAAATGTTTATAACTCAAGCACATTAACTTTAATATAACTAAAACAAAAATATTAATATTGTAATAATGTTTTAATGTCAACAATTGAATCGAATTGCGTGTAAAATTGACGTGTAATGTGGTCGCGAGTAACAACAACAATCTAATATTATTATTTTAATATAAATAATAATAAGTAACTACAACTTTGGGGCCAGTCGTGGCGCAGCGGCACAAAATGTGACTGTAAAACCGACTGGTTGTGAGTTCGATCTCCAGTCGAGGAGATGAAATATTTACTTAAAAAAATATATTTCCATTTCTTCGCTCTGGTGGAGAGGCAAATCGCGGCGGTGAGCTTAAAACGCAATGCCTCCGGAATTCGGCAGAAAATGGCCAACGGAGTGTCTTAACACTAGGTTCCCTCTGCCTACCCTCCTGTGTGCGGCATACACCGTGACGTTAAAAAATAAATATGACCTAATAATATTTTATTATTATTGTTTCCGTATAGTTTCAATTTTATGTCGAAGAAACGAACATAAATCTTCATTACATAGTTAAAGTAATTTTACTATTACAAACAAGTATATATTATTATTACAATATACGTACTTCACAATTTCCTCCCTAAAGGTTACATTTTGAATATTTTCCACATTGTATCTCATTTGAAGGACGTGTTTTACATACCAGTAACGATAGGTTTTTATATATTTGTGATGATCTCACTGATGTAGGATTTTTTTAAAAATATATTGTTTTCTTGAGGCCATTGTGACACAGAAGGACAGCTTCTGATTGTTGATGGTTAGTTGAAACGCGATGGTTGAACGTTCAATTCTCATTCGAGGGTATGAATTAAGTAAAACAAAGCTGAGTTGAGCTCTAAAATGCAATGTCGCCAATTCGGACTCGAACGGATAATCGGGACGGCTGGGAACTAGGTTTTCTTTATCCTAGTACGGTATAAAAAGTGAACCTGTTATTTTATTTTGTTTTCACATATTAACGTTTTAATCTAATATTTAATTAAATAGTTATGATTACCCGTTCTTATTAGACAAAGTGCGACTCATAGATATAATATAATCGATGAATGAAAACAGCATCTCAAGATCGATCTCAGACTTGAGACTTGTTTATAGATACGGCCCTGGATGTCTATTCCTACGACGTAAAATCCATGATTTAAATTAACGATAACGGTGTGTTTTGCGACTAGCTACGGTATTTGCTTATTGCGCATTATCTGAGACGTGTAGTATTTTTGTATACTACTGCTGCTAATATTATGTTTTTCGGATTCGCTGTATCTCGCATGTAGTACCTAGAGTAGGCAGAATAAACGTAATGTTAAGACACTCCGTTCCCCATTTTCCGTTGAATTCTAGACGCACTGCATGTTTTATGGCGGAACACAACGCTGCGTTTTGCCTTGACATCAGAACGAAGCAAATGAAAATTTTTAAAGATTTTTGAGTGGGAATAGTACCCACGTTTGCTTGTGTGTGTGTGATTTTGACACAGAATGAAACAAAAACAATTCAACTTAAAAGCTGGTTTAGGTAAAATACAATTTTATTGAATATTCATGATATTTCTTAGATTGGATGCTTCGTAATTTTGTCTATCTCCAAAGATAAACGTCCATTACCGTTTACATCCCACGCCACGCCTGTGATATGCTCGTAGCCCAAAGGATTATGCTCGTGTGATTTATGTCATTTATTTTTTTATATTGATTTTAAATTTTAAGATTACTGCTACTATCTATATATTATACAATATCATTATAAAATATATTTTTTAATCTATATTTTATCGATGTGTTATGTTGATAATTAAAAAAAAATGATATTATCTAATAACTGATTTACATTTTTTTTAAATATGTAATCAGATACTTTCATTTTATTATTATATTACAAATGACGCGTAAAATTAAATATAAAAAAAACGTACTAATATTAAAAACATGAACATGTTTTTATATAATCTAGGAAAGAGACGATTTTGACCATAAAAACTTAGTAGAATTTGAAAAGTTATTCACAATTGTAATATTAAAATATTGTTACATTATAGGTACGTTAAATTTAATGAAGAGACCTTTGGCAGTTATCTCATCTCTATAATATCTCTTTCTGTGGAGCTATGCGGCTATGTGATATTGGTACTGCTATCTCGATTGCTGCCAAATACTCAAGTACCGATCGGCATTCAGATTTCAATAGTGCAAAATCGTCACGTCATTCATTTGCACCACTTGGCACCCCGTCCCGGTGTGTAGTTGTTAATATTGTGAAACATTGTTAGTTTTCTAAAGGTTTCCTTCCATAATGTTTAATAAAATCTATGCTTAATTTAGAAATTAATTGGAGTTTGTACGTTTAAAAATGGGAACGTTTTGTGGTTCCTTCTGTCTATTCTGTTATGTGCGGGATACTGCGTGAAGCACAAAAAAATATATTATTGTTATTTGGAAGAAGTTGATACATAATATGCATTCTTTTATATATATTAATATCTATTCCCGTTTGAAATGCATTTCTGTATTTGTACTTCTTATTGTACACTAATTGTATTTGATTTAAATGAAATATTTTAGAGGCCAATCGTGGCGCAGGGGCACGAAGTGTGACCGACTGGTTGTGGGTTCGATCTCCACTCGAGGAGATGAAATATTTATTTATACTTATATTTCCATTTCTGCGCTCTGGTGTCGAGGCAAAGCGCGGTGTTGTATTCTGCCACTCAACATGCAATACCTCAAAAATTCGGCAGAAAGTGGGGAACGGAGTGTCTTAACACTAGGTTCCCTCTGCGTACCCTGCAGTGTGCGTAATACAGCGTGAAGCTGATTTTTGATTTGATTTTAAAAACATAAAGCTCTGTTATTATAATAATATATCACACAAATTGATAAACAATATGACATTCATATTTCTTTATTGAAATCGAATTGCCGAAAATATTGAAATAAATGCATTTAAATCAATTCTGCCGGAGTTGTTAATTGCTCGTTTTAAATTTCACACGAGTTTGTTTCCTTTCGAATGCAGTTTGTGAGTGAATCGGTTAATTATAAATAATAGTTTTTTTTAGCTTCACGCTGTATTCCGCACATGGCAAGGTAGGCAGAGGGAACCTGGGAACTTAGTGTTAAGACACTCCGTTCCCATTGAGAACGGATCGCACTTTCCGCCAAAATCTGAAGGCACTGCATCTGTTGCCTAACGGAACTTAACTTCGCGCTTTGCCACGTTACCAGAGCGGAGATATTAAAATATAACATTTTTATTACCACAAGCGAGAATCGAACCCACAACCGTCGCGTTTACTGTCGCAAGCTTGCCCCCTGCGCTACAAGAACTTCCATATTGAATCGTTAATTTTAAATCAATTTGCGCGATATACTGAAAGGTTTAATACGATAGGTGGCTGCGTATTTAATGTGATAATGATGTGACGTCATTATCTTGCCTCATTATGTCACATTTTATAACATGTGGCTTAAATTTTGTCCGATTTTAAAGGGTTTTAGTATATGTTTTGACTTTTTTTTTTCACCTTCATGCTGTATTTCGCGCACAGCAGGGTAGGCAGAGGGAACCTAGTATTAAGATACTCCATTCCCTACTTTTCGCCAGAGTCTGGAGGCATTGCGTGTTAAGTGACGGAACTCAACGCCGCCCTTTGCTGCGACATATAAATTTTAAACAAATATTTAATTTCCTCGAGTGAGGATCGAACCCACAACCAGTCGGCTTAGACACACTTTGTGCCCCTGCGCCACAACTAGCTTAATGTTTCGACTTGTTGTGAGTAATAACGGTAACGGAGTGTCTTAACACAAGGTTCTCAGGTTCCCTTTGTCTACCCTGCTCTTAGCGAGATACAGTGTGAAGGTAATGAACATTAAAACAAATATTTGAATAATATAATATAGTCATTTTTTTTAAATTATGCATATATAAATTATGGTTTGCTTCGATTATACAGTTAAATTATCAGAAATTATAATTATAAAAAATTAAATTGGCTTGTGATATATTAAAATATACATATTTTTATTAATATTTCGTAAAAAACGTACATTAATAATAGAATATTTTATAATTAGAAACGATACAAGGTTTCTTTATATTATGACCTATATTTAATAAAGTTTTACATTAAACATTATCAACTATCTGTCTGTGTATAAATGGCTCACAGTTCAGTAATTGTAATCACATTCCTATTCGACAGTAACTAGTAACATTATAAGAACGTGAGATAATCAACCGACATCCATTATCGTTCACATCTCACATTAGCTAGTGTAGATTAACTTTTTAGATGGAATACACTTGATGGCTTTTTAAAGGTTTATTAATTATTTTTTTTATTCCATAGCTGGGTAGCCAGAGGGAACCTAGTGTTAAGATTCCAATCCTCACTTTCCGCAGTATTTTCGAAGCGAGTTGGGTGAAGGAACTCAACGCCGCAGTTTCGCTTATTAGTAGAGCGAAGAAATAAAATATAAAAAAAAACAGCTTCACGCTGTATCCCGCATACAGCAGGATAGACAAAGGGAATCTAGTATTAAGATACTCTGTTCCCCGGTTTCCGCCAAATTTTCAAGGTATTGCGTGTTGAAAAATGAAAATGTTAATAAAAAATTGTTTATTTCCCCGAGTGGTAATTGAACCCACAACGTCGCTTACACCACTGCGCCACGACGACCCCAAAAAAGGTTTATCAACGACGGCGCAATTAAATATTAGCTAAATGTCAATCAACAACCACAAATAATTTGCAAACCGTAATTTTTTTTATGTCAATTGATTATATTATAATAATTAAATCGAGAACTTATCGCAAATCTGTGTAATTAATACTAAACTTTAAAAATTATATAATCGTGGTTTTAAATGTTGTTTTGGAAAAATTATGTGACAAGTTTATGTTTTTTTAAGTATGCTAGAACTTGTTTGACTATTAATATTAGCTTGTTAGCCTATTTAAATTATATCGAATTATTATTTTTCATCTATATCTATAAATACTCATAATAAAACCGTAACGCATCGGTGTCTGTACATGGAAGGTATCTATAAAATTACAGTCGAATTGATAACCCACTTTTCTTACAGAAAGTCGGTTAAAAAAATGGTTTTGGGTGCATTTAATAACAATAGAACCACAAACAATGACAATTTTTTTTATCTGTTTGTATGTGCGTTTGTTGAATGTAATCTCAGAAGCGGTTTCGCTGATTTAATTGCAGCTATCTCTATTGTATTTTGGCACGCTTATTTTAACATTAAGAGCTTATTTTATTTCAATCGGTTTATAAATAAAAAAAATACACGAATTTAAAGAATGTTGTATAACAAAATTGTTATAAATAACTGTATAGGTATATTGTTTTTAAAATGATACTTTTATTATATTAGTAGGTAAATTAATAATTATGTAGTCCAAGCGAAGCCGCGAGCCATATAAATAAAAAATATATAAAACAAAAATGTCTACACCAACTTCATACAAAAGATATGATAAATAGTACGCAACAAAAAAATTTTATTCATACATCTAAAGCAATATCTCAGAAACCCCGCATAAGCGTTACGTTTCCGCGTCACAAGCAATTCTTCTCATATAAAGTGGCGGGTCGGGTTCGATGCTCGGGCATCGCGCCAAGTGGCGCGGCTCGCCCGTAAACCACCGGTACCAGGCTCGCAGCGCGTCGAGGAGCCCCCCAATCAAGCGGCCTATTGACAAACATACGGTTGGAGAATAATGCTGTTCTCCAAGATTTATCCCGGGCTCTTTCTTTCTTTGGATTTTGCATTCAATCTAGCATTATTTGAGCTTTGTCAGCAGTGAATAATGGTTAAATATTCGTTTCGCCATTTCGGAGTATTAAAATAAGAGAATGACGAGATTGAGGCCAGTCGTGTGATTGTGAACGTGAGAGGATGTAGGTTCGATTGCCACTCGCGGAAATTAAATATTGAATATTTTCATTTCTTCGCTCTGGTGTCGTGGTAAAGCGCGGCGCTCAGTTCCGCCATTCGACGCGTAATGCCTACACAAAAAAAAATAACGACGATGGAAATATCGTTTTGTGGCAAAGACAATTTTACCTTTTAAATTGTAATGATATTTATTTAATTTACAACATGACTATTAGGTACATATTATATATTATCTTGTTTGTTAAATAAACTAAGAAAGACAAATAGTTCGGCCTTAAGATATCTTCTTTTTTTGTTTGGATTTAACATTGCAGGAAACATCGACTAACGATGATAGACGAAAACTTTTATATCAGTGACTTTAATTTAGGAGATTAACCCACCAACAAATATAACAAATGATATTCTATATATCTTCAATCACAGAAAAACAAATATTACAAGAATGTTGTGTCAAAATATTTGTTATTTTTTCTTGAGTTGGCACCATTGTAAAGTTTTTTTTTTTCGTTTTATAGATGAGGTCACTTAGCGAAGGCGACAGCTTAAGAATTCTCTAATGCTTGATTTATAGATATCATTAGCGTGCCCACTTGTGACAGCCTTCATCTTTTATACAGTCGTTATTTATTTATTTTTATTGGATTATATTCAACTTGTATAATTGTTCAGAGGCCAGTCGTGGCGCAGCGGCACGAAGTGTGACTATAATACCGACTAGTTGTGGGTTCGATCCCGGAGATGAATTATTTACTTTAATTTTTATTTCCATTTCCTCGCTCTGGTGTCGAGGCAAAGTGCGTCATTCTGCCACTCAATACGCTATGCCTTCAGAATTCGGCGGAAAATGGGGAACGGAATGTCCTAACACTAGGTGCCCTCTGCTTACTCTGCTGTGTGCGGAATACAGCGTGAAGCAAAACAAAACTAATGATGTAAAACATACATATAACATTATACCTACATGTATGCAAACAATTATCGTATTTCTTCGACATAATGATTCTTGAGATAGACTAAGCTGTTTACAATTTAAAATATCTTGAGAAATACCTGCTTGTGATGTTAATTTATATTTATAATATGATTTTAAAGTGCCTTATTTTAATCGGTCTTACTTTCAAGTAGATAAAGATAAATATAGTAAGTACTTACGTTATATCTTTATACAAAATGTATGATCGTAATTAATATTATTATGTTTCATATTGACATACCTAAATATTTATTTATATAGATATAGAAGAATAACAGATAAAATGTATTTAGTTCCAGTCGTGGCGCAGGGGCACAAAGTGTGACTGTGAAATCGATTGGTTGTAGGTTTGATCCCTATTCGAGGAAAAGAAAGTGCGGCGTTGAATTCTGCCACTCAACACGCAATGCCTGCAGAACTTGTCGAAAAGTGGGAAACGGAGTGTCTTAACGCTAGGTTCCCTCTGCCTACCCTGTTGTGTGCGGGATACAGCGTGAAGCTGGTTTTTAAGTTATAGGATTTTATTTTAAGGGTATCTGGCGGTTATAAAAGTTGATTTAAACATATTTATTTATATGTTCATTTGTTCGCTCTGGTTTCTATGCTACACATAACACGCAAAACCAAATTCGGCGGAAAATGGGAAACGGAGTGACTTAACACTAGCTTTTCCTGCTCTTCTGTGTGCTGGATAAAGAGTGAAGCAGAATTTTATAATAACTAATTATAACTGTCGCAACAATTCAAAAACAAAACGATCAATTAACTATTAATATCTTGAAAATAACTAATTAATATCTTAATCTTTTCACATTATCCGGCCATTAGTATCTTAACTGATTTTATAATCTCAATAGGTTTTACATGTGGACGCCATTACGTACTTATTACAGCTTGTTTAATGAGAGACGTGTTCTAAGAAATCCATGTTTGTGTCGGCTGCTTGTTAGTATGTATGCTCACGTTCCGTCTCGATTAATTTCTTAATTGCGTATACTTGAAAGAAACGCCGTGGTTAATCACCGTAGTGAGAGAACTTTTTTTTGTAATTATCTAGTTTATAATAGATGTAATAGGTACACTGAGGTCCTTCATCTTCGTATTGTGGCGCAGGGGCACAAGGCTGGTTGTGGGTTCGATCCCCGCTCGAGAAAATGAATTATTATTTATTAATAAAATAAATAAATAAAACAACTTCATGTTGTATCCCGCACACAGCAGGATATTAAGCTAGTGTTAAGACACTCCGTTCCCCACTTTCCGCCAAATTCTGGAGGCCTTGCGTGTTGAGTGATGAAATTAAACGCCGCGCTTTGCCTCGACACCAGAGCGAAGGAACGTAAATATAAATTAAATAAATATTTCATCTCCTCGAGTGGGGATCGAGCCCACAACCAGTCGATTTTACAGTCTCATTTTGTGCATCTGCGCCATGATTGGCCTCTATTATATTATATTATTTATTAATACTTACATATATTCGCTCTGGCATCAAGGCAAAAGCCCGGTGTTGAGTTCCACTACGAAATGCCTCGAAAAATTCAGCGGAATGTGGGGACAGGAGTGTCTATACACTATACTCCCTCTGCCTATCCTGCTGTGTACAGCAGCCCGCGGGATACAGCGTGAAGCTGATTAGATTTTTTTTAATAGCCAGAACGTATAGATATCGGGAGAATCTATCTCCCTACGTATAAACGGACATGTCAAAAAAGAAGGTTTATGGGAAAAAGAATGAAAGATCGTCTTGCTCTTAAAAAATTTAAAAAAAAATCATAAACATAAGTGTATAATATATTTTTATAATTTCTTTTTAATTTCTTTAAGAGCAAACTCTACATTATTATCCGTTCTCCCCTAAACCTTATATTTTGACATGTCCCTTTTTACGCAGGGATCGTCGTCATATAATTTATATTTAACCTCAGTGAGCCTTAAATCTACTTTTCATCGTTTACACAAATTCATTTCTCAAAGGGAAAAGCAAATTATCGATTATTCAATATTTTATAACTTGTGATTATATATGTGAAAATATAAATTATTTTTATTATGATTAATACTTTTTGTTGCTTTGTACTGTCATCAAAAAAAAATGACTAAGATGTATTTAATAATTATCAGAATATTTGAAATTGAATTGAAATCTATTTAAAAAAAAATGTAATACATGTAGCATGTTGTTCAAACTTTTGCCGCAAACTCTGTCGTTACACAGTATACAGATCAGTTTTAACAAATTCATCAAATATTAATGATATTAATAAAAAAAAATCAAACAGTTACTTATATGTGGAAAATATACATTACGGTAAAAATAAAATTTATTTAAAAGTTTATAACACAAACAGATAAATTACGAGCATAACATAATTATTAAATAAAAAAAATACAACTATGTTAATTATTAATTAACATAGTTGTATATTATTTTATTTTCTTTGCGACTCAGTTAAAATTAACTCAGTTTAAATTACAGTTATAATTAATACTGTTGATTTGTCATTATATTTACTCAGGCCGACATTTATATAAAATTTCACAGCATGAATTTTATTATAAATTTAAATAATGTTATTAAATCGCCAGTTTTAAAATACTTAGGAAAAAAACATTTTTAACTGACAGTTCATTAATAATTCATATATTTAATTATTTATGT
This sequence comes from Heliconius congener, assembly GCA_018230605.1. NCBI lineage: Eukaryota > Metazoa > Arthropoda > Insecta > Lepidoptera > Nymphalidae > Heliconius > Heliconius congener. The sequence continues at coordinate 1,613 of DWAO01003373.1, read as the reverse complement.
TTAATCTGTACGTATACTATGCAATTTACAACTACACCAAGTATTTCTGCAAGCTAGATTATCTACTATCATTTTAGCCCTATATAATATAGTGACACACAAAAAAATATATACTTTTTTTATAAATAAATATTTTAACTTCAATTAAACATACTTTGCTTCAAATCTTCTATCTCATACTAAATAAACATAAGAAATATAGATAGGGTAAGTCCATGAAGACACCGAGCAGACAAGGCGCGCTAGTAATAAAAAAGTTACGAGGAGTTATCAAAAGGGCGCAGTAAAGCCGGCTCTGGCGACGCTATAAACTATTCTCCAAGTAATCTTAACTCCCTGTTGCACTGTTACTCCGCTGGCTACTAAGCTTTTAAATTTCTTTTCTACTTCACTACTGGTGCTCTATTATTTATTTTTCCTTTTAAAACTTTTCGAGCTTTTTTTATTAATTTATCGTTTGTTTGGATGGAGTGTTTGAGAATTATCATATTTTATATGCATCTATCTGTTAGTTACTGCAGGCTTCGTATTGTTTGGTATAACGTTATTTAGTTCAGTTCTGTTTTCTGGTTATAGTTCTTCGAGAATGTCAATACATTATTTAGAAATTAGTAAAACTAGCAAATATAATACGATTGAAATATTAAACATAAGTATGTTTATAATCGATAAATTGTACTTGGACCAGCATATTACTGCTTACAATAAATATACGGCTTTGCTTAGTGCGCGTTAGGTCTAGTATGGTTTATTCGCCATGAGTTAAAGCGGGCTTATCTGTGAGGTTTTATGAGTATTTTACGATTATTGCCACTTTGAATTGGTTATAACTTCGTAAGATATGAAAATTTTATAAAGAAATGTATAAATTTTATTTGACATATTCATTTAAGTTAAATGGTGTTGCTTTTATGTTTATTACAAATTTCTCATGAAGTGATAATGCTTTTCCAACGTACCGTTTTACCGTTTAACTTCTGTGCTCGTTAAATGTGTAAATGTCGATAAAATAATAATAAACTAGCCTTGATACATTAATTTAGTTTTGAAAATAATTAGATATCTGTAATAATAGTTGTTTTTTTGAACAGGGCTACAATGGTGTGTGCGTGTGCGGGGCTGCGGGGGGCGGGCGCGGGCAGCCGGCGCGCATGGCGGCGCCAATGAGGGAGGGCGCGCCGGCCGGCGGAGCTCGCCCCGCGCCCCACGCGCACCCCGCCAACTTCGAGTACGATGACAACGAGTGGGACATCGGCATCGGCGACCTCATCATAGACCTCGATGCCGACATAGAGAAGAGCGACGAGGCGGGCGGCATGGCGGCGCGCGCCGAACCAGACGCGCAGCGCACCGCGCTCAAGATGAAGATCAAGCGCACCAAGCCCGGCACGAAGAGCTCCGAGGCCAAGCACGAGATCGTCAAGTCCAACGAAATGAACGGCGAGCCCAAGCCGCCCTCCGCGGCGCCCGCGCCTCCCGCCGCCGCCAAGCGGGGCTCCGGCGGCCATCGCCGCGACAAGGCGCGCGACAAGCACCACCACCCGCACGCGCACGCGCCGCACGACGTCAACGGCGCGCCGCGCGTTCCGCCGCCGCCTAACGCGCCCGGCCCG